>JAFMOC010000001.1:0-20000 GCA_019802505.1 Corydoras sp. C115
TGGTATTTAATCTTGGTATTTAATCTTGGTATTTAATCTTTTATAAGCGCTGGGATAGGCTCCAGCTCAAACGAGCTCAACCGGATTCCACACTGCTCGACCGAAGAAGCAAAAACGAATGAATGAATGATTATAACGTCTATAAAATATGGTGTGTGTCTAAATAATATTAGTTTAAATGTTATTAAGTATTTATAAGTCGTAGAAAGGGCGGCACGGTGGCTTAGTGGTTAGCACGTTCTCCTCTCAGCACTAGGGATTCCCGGTTCGAATCCCCATCTGGGTGGAGTTTCCATGTTCTCCCCGTGTCTGCGTGGGTTTCCTCCGGGTTCTCCGGTTTCTCTCCCACAGTCCAAAAACATGGATCAAGTTAATTGAGTTCTCTAAATTGCCCCATATAGAGTGTGTCTGTGTGAGTGAGTGTGTGGCCCAGTGGATGGATTGGCGCCGTGTCCTGGGTTGTATCTGCCCAGCGCCCGAGACGTTCTCCCCTGGATGGGCATGGGGAACCCCACCGCGACCCTGATATAGGATAAAGCGGGGATAATGAATGAATGAGTGTTATTAAGTATTATAAGTAGTAGAAATTAGGGGTTAGGGTGTTTCACGATCAATCTGAAGGTTGTGGGTTCGAACCCCAGGTCCACTGAAGTTACCACTGTGGATCCTTCAGCAAGACCTTTAGTATGAGTGGATCAGACCCCTGTATGTTCTGATTGGTGAATTGTTCTCCAGTGGAATTGTAATCCAGAGTAAAAATGTGATTGTAAAACTACAAAGTCCATCTATATCAGGGGTCTCAAACTCAAATTACCTGGGGGCCACTAACCAGGCTGTGTTTTCGATGAGGGGCCAGATTAAAGAATTGCAACAAAAAGCAGCGGGAAAATGGAAAATCAACTATTTATATAATAACTATGTACACATTCATTCATTCATTCATTATCTTCCGCTGTCTGTGTTCACACAGTGAACACACACACAGTGAACACACACTATCCTCTATTAGGGTCGCGGTGGGGTTCCCCATGCCCATCCAGGGGAGAACATCTTGGGCGCTGGGCAGATACACCAAGGACAGGGTGCCAATCCATCGCTGGGCACACACTCACTCACACAGACACACTCTATATGGGGCAATTTGGAGAATTCAATTGACTTGATCCATGTTTTTGGACTGTGGGAGGAAACCGGAGAACCCGGAGGAAACCCACGTGGACACGGGGAGAATATGGAAACTCCACCCAGATGGGGATTCGGACCGGGAACGTGCAAACCACTAAACCGCCGTGCCGCCCGTGTATATAGTTAAAGTTTGGATATTGTCCATCTACCCAGTGGGCAGCACGGTGTCTTGGTGGTTAGCACATTCGTCTCTCAGTGCTGGGCATTCCCGGTTCGAATCCCAATCTGGATGGAGTTTCCATGTTCTCCCTGTGTCTGTGTGGGTTTCCTCCGGCTTCTCCAGTTTCCATCCCCAGTCCAAAAAACATTGATCCAAGGTAAATTGAATGCTTTAAATTGCTCCATATAGTGTTTGTGTGTCTGTGTGAGTGAGAGTGCCCAGCGATAGATTGGCGCCATGTCCTGCGTGTATCTGCCCATTGCCCAAAATGTCCCCTCTGACGCGACCCTAGTATGTATCCGAATACGAATGTGCCCAGTGTCAATAATTTAACACGTCATATCCTGGATATTGGAATTGGGACCCAATGGGGAGCAGTGAGAGCATTACTCAAGTGCTTTATTAAATACAAGATGGAGTAAAAAAGAAAATGATACTAAAATATGCTTAAGATATATATATATATATATATATATATATAGGGACTTCATCCCTACCAAATTTTCTGAGTAAAAAAGAAAATGATACTAAAATATGCTCTGCAGGGACATGTGGGGTTTTACACCTCTGTATGTCACTGACTCAGTGGAAATAAAGGTTTAGGTTTCAGCTGCACCACAGTCATGGGAAAACACACGCTTATGGTATCTCATGTTTTCTGTAAAATTACACATAATTGCACCATGTCCTATTAAACAGGTCAATAACCTCAATATTTTTTAAGTAGGAATACCAAATGTTGCATGCGCTTTAATAATGTGAACAGTTTTGGATTAATGCGGTATGTAAACTGCAAACTTGTCCTTCCAAAGAACTCCAAAATGCAGAACTGTGTATTGTTTTAGTTAACAAAACAATTTCCTTGTAGTGAACTCACTTCTGTTTTGAATTTTCTAATTTGGTTCATGTTCATTCGTGTTGAATGGCGTAATACACAATACTGATAAAAATCTAATAATAACTGATAACGTCTAATAATAGACTTTTAATCCCACAAACTGAAGCAATAACAGAAACAGAACATTTTTATTCACTAATCCTCAGACTTGTTCTCTAGTGCCCTGCTGTAAATGATTTATACTACTTGATCATAATTCGCGGCTTATTAGTTGCATATAAAGTCAGGCAGGTGTTTGTCCCATGTGCAAATGTTTTGGTACATACCCAAGAAACCCCCGACCTCCCAAAAAGTCCCTGCAGTGAAGCTGACGAGAACTTTGACTGTTGTCTCTTTTGGTTTTTTTTTTCTCAATATGTTAGTGACGGTCCCTTATTAAAGAAGAGTTTTACAGTTTTGTGCCTATTATTTCCTTGGAAACTGCTTTCTTTCAGTTTGCCGGACATATAAGGAGAATTTTAAATATGTTTGTGGATGATAGTCTGTGATGATGCTCACACTGTTAAAGTAACGTCCTAGACCTATAATAAAAAAGAATTCCATACTCTTTAGGAGTATGTAAATGTAGGCAGTAGGCTTGTGGTTAAGGAACCTGTAAGTACTTACATTTACATTACCGTATTTTCCGGACCATAAGGCGCACCGTATTATAAGGCGCAGTCTGAATTACGGGGTCTATTTCTGCATTTGACCCACGTATAAGGCGCACCGTACTATAAAGCCTCATTTATACTCCCTCTGCGTACGGAAATGTGTGCGTGCGCTTCATGCGATATAACGTTGATATGGTTGTTGAACACTACATCCATTAGAGGGCAGTTTAGAATCAGAATCAGAATCAGGTTTATTGGTCACATACGTAGTTATACATGGTACAGCCAGCAGTGAAATTTCTTTTTTGACCTTTTTTGACCTCTCCACAGAAAAATAAAATTTGTTTAAAAAGGATAAGAGTAAGAAAAATATGGTAGAGTAAGATAAAAATAAGATAAAGATCAAATTTAACTATGTATTTACAATGTGCAATGGAATTATAAAGTGTGTTAAAGTGTGTTGTGCTTTTCATGCAAATATTGCAGTGCAGTGTTACAGGTTCAAGTTAATGTCCTTTTAAGCCTCATTTATACTCCCTCTGCGTACGGAAATGTGTGCGTGCGCTTCATGCGTTATAACAGTTACTGCCCACATACTTCCTTGCGTCAGCTCCGTTGATATGCTTGTTGAACACTACATCCACTAGAGGGCAGTTTAGAGTAAAAATCAAAACATGGCGACGGCGGAGGAACTTCTGATTTTGTACATACTGCAAAAACGACAAAAAAGGCAGCGTTCTAGACAGCGGTGTGGTCTGTGAGCCCACTGAACAGGTCGCGACATTTGGATGGAGAATTTGATTCACTTGTCCGCCCAATGAGGGGAATCGATGACCAACGTCATTTCCAATACTTTCGGATGTCTGCCAGGGCATTAGATAACTTGCTTTGCTTTGTAACAACTGTTTGTCCCTGTGCCCCGGCGAAGTAACATCATATAAATGATTAAAATTGCGCACACACTCGTATAACCGGTCTTCAAAAAGTTCCGCCATGTTTTTCTTCGTCTTCGTGTACATATGGAAGTGGTCGCATCATGCACTGCCCCCACGCTTTCCAGTGGTATTGCTCCGTTCTGTCCGCATCCGCAAGCTTTCAGAAAACGTGCAAATTACCTACGAAATGAACGCAGAGTACGGACAAAAAGCTCCGTCCGTATCCGGTTCCGTATTTAACGTTGAGCATAAATGAGCCTTTAGTCCTGGTTCAGGGTCTGAATCGCCGTTGGGAAGAAGCTCCTCCTCATCCTCTCTGTGTTTGCCTTCAGGACACGAAAACGCCGTCCTGATGGCAACAGAGTGAAGAGCTTGTTGTCAGGATGACTGAGGTCTTCCACAATCTTTTTTGGCTTTGGACCAGCACCGCTTCCTGTAGATGGTCTGGAGGTCTGGAAGTGCTACTCGGATGGTGCTTTCGGCCGCACCCTTTGTAGTGACCGTCTGTCCAGATGGGTGCTGTTCCCGAACCAGGTTATGATGTTTAGAGTAAAAATCAAACATGGCGACGGCGGAGGAACTTCTGATTTTGTACATACTGCAAAAACGACAAAAAAAGGCAGCGTTCTAGACGGCGGTGGTCTGTGAGGCCACTGAACAGGTCGCGACATTTGGATGGAGAATTTTATTCACTTGTCCGCCCAATGAGGGAAATTGATGACCAACGTCATTTCCAATACTTTCGGATGTCTGCCAGGGCATTCGATAACCTGCTTTGCCGGGTAGCCCCGCACATCAGGCGTGAGAACTCACACAGTGCGCCTGGGAGTGAGGCAGAGCGATTAGCTCTGCACAACCGGTCTTCGAAAAGTTCCGCCATGTTTTTCTTCTTCTTCGTGTACATATGGAAGTGGTCGCATCATGCACTGCCCCCACGCTTTCCAGTGGTATTGCTCCGTCCTGTCCGCATCCGCAAGCTTTCAGAAAACGTGCAAATTACCTACGAAATGAACGCAGAGTACGGACAAAAGGCTCCGTCCGTATCCGTTTCTGTATTTAACGTTGAGCATAAATGAGCCTTAAGGCGCAGTCTCAATTAGGGACTCTATTTCTGTACGGTACTTATTCTGTACGGCAGCGTATTATAAGGCACTCGCTAAAACATACGATCTACAAGAAAAGTAAAGGATGCAAAATATTCATTCATTCATTCATTATCTCCCGCTTTATCCTCTATTAGGGTCGCGGTGGGGTTCCCCATGCCCGTCCATGGGAGAACGTCTCGGGCGCTGGGCAGATACACCCAGGACAGGGCGCCAATCCATCGCTGGACACACACTCACTCACACAGACACACTCTATATGGGGCAATTTTGAGAATTCAATTGACTTGATCCATGGTTTTGGACTGTGGGAGAAAACCGGAGAACCTGGAGGAAACCCACGCAGACACGGGGAGAACATGGAAACTCCACCCAGATGGGGATTCGAACCGGGAATCCCTAGCGCTGAGAGGAGAACGTGCTAACCACTAAGCCACCGTGCCGCCCGGATGCAAAACGCTGATTTATAATTGAAGTTTATTCTACTACTTGATAAAACACACATTATTTTAATCTCTCTTCTCCCACAAATCCGTCAAAGTCCTCGTCTTCTGTGTCTGAATTAAAAAGCTGGTTCTCTATCGAGCACTCCGGTGTTCCCTCTCATCAATGTCTGAGTCCGTCTCGTCGGCTGTTCAGCGACGACGCCGGCTTTCGTGAAAGCTCGGACGACGGTTACAGCAGAAACCTCAGCCCAGGCATCCACAATCCATTCACAGACGGTGGCGTAACTCGCCCGCCGCGATTTTGGAACTCAGTACACGTATAAGGCGCACCGGATTATAAGGCGCACGTCCGATTTCGGTGAAAATTTTTGGCTTTTAGGTGCACCTTACGGTACATTACATTGGATCATTTAGCAGATGCTTTTATCCAAAGCGACTTACAAGGTGAGCACAGGGTTAATCACAACATCTCTGGAGCAATGAGGGTTAAGGGTCTTGCTCAAGGAGCCACATTGGTAACTTCAGTGGACCTGGGATTTGAACCCCAACCTTCAGATTGATAACCCAACACCCTAAACACTGAACTACCGCGCCCTCCATACTATGTACTATGTACTTTGGCTGAAGTGCCTTTGAGCAAGGCACCTAACCCCACTTGCTCCCCGGGTGCCCCATACAAGGCTGTCCACCCCTTTGGGCATGTGTGCTCAATTCACTCAGTGTGTGTGTGTTTCACTGAAACACGGATGGGTTAAATGTGGAGGACACGTTTCATTCATTCATTATCTCCCGCTTTATCCTCTATTAGGGTCGCGGTGGGGTTCCCCATGCCCATCCAGGGCAGAACGTCTCAGGCGCTGGGCAGATAGACCCAGGACAGGGCGCCAATCCATCGCTGGGCACACACTCACTCACACAAACACACTCTGTATGGGGCAATTTGGAGAATTCAATTGACTTGATCCATGTTTTTGGACTGTGGGAGAAAACCGGAGAACCCGGAGGAAACCCACGCAGACACGGGAAGATCGGGAACCCCTAGCGCTGAGAGGAGAACGTGCTGACCACTAAGCCACCGTGGGAGGACACGTTTCTTTAAAAAAAAAAAAACAGTTTTTTTTTTTGCCGCTTTGGCTTTGGCTTGCTCTTTGGGGGTTCAGGCTCAGAACACTGTGAAGCTGCTTTGTGAAAATGTACTGTTGTAAAAGTCTCTGTATTAACATCTGAACATGATCTGGAACCTGAACTGAAGAGTTGTTTGTATTTGTGTTTTTGTTGCTTTGTTTCAGGATGTCCACCTCTTTGCAGCGTTCATGTACAATCAATGGGATATTGGAAGAGTTGAGCACAGAGGAATGCAAGCGCATGTCCTATCTGTGTGGAACATTCGACAACGATCGATGTGCTTTAAACATGAAAGAAAGGTTGCAGACTCTTCTGATTCGTGTAAACCAAGCTGCTCTGACGGAACTGATGTTTAGGATGAAAAGATACGACCTACTTAAAAGGGTGCTGGGGATCAGTAAGACAGACGCTGAGAGGCTGCTGCAAACCAACAACACGCTCTCTGAATACAGGTAAAGTAGTAATCATTATTTACTGTATGTGGAAAAGACCGGTTCGAATTCTCATCTGGGTGGAGTTTCCATGTTCTCCCCGTGTCCACGTGGGCTTCCTCCGGGTTCTCCGGTTTCCTCCCACAGTCCAAAAACATGGATCAAGTTAATTGAATTCTCAAAATTGCCCCATATAGAGTGTGTTTGTGTGAGTGAGTGTGTGCCCAGTGATGGATTGGCGCCCTGTCCTGGGTCTATTTGCCCAGCGCCCGAGACGTTCTCCCCTGGATGGGCATGGGGAACCCCACCGCGACCCTAATAGAGGATAAAGCGGGAGGTAATGAATGAATGAAAGTTGCTAATGACTAGGGGTGAGCTGCAATATTCGCTGATTCGATTCGGAGAACCGTAGTCGACTAGGAACCTCATAGTCGAATGTACCATTTTGACCACATGGGGGCGCCCATGGCTGCTGCTAAGCATTAGTTTTTACATGAAATGTCTTTGTTTTCGTTATATATATAGCCTTTTGTCAAATAAAATCATCATAATTTCTGTTAATATTTTTTTTTAATGATGTGTGCGCTTTAACAATAGGCTACACATTAATAAAGCTCCCCCTGCAGTTAGTTGCACATTCCGGTGCTCTAGAAAAACAAGTAAAATATCTAAAAAAATATATCTTTTTTAAAAACCACACTTATAGCGCCATGGTGAAATTTTAACTGATTCGACTATCAGTCGACTATAGGGAAAATCTGACGAATCAGATTCGACTATGAAAATCCTTAGTTGAAGACAGCCCTACTAATGACCTCAGAAATGAGTGGCTGAAATAGGTTTTAATAGCATAGTTTTAATAGTTTGGGCTCAATCCATAATCACACCATTATAATTACCTAGGTGTGGATGAGGTCACAGGATTCCATGAGGTCACAGAGGAATCCAAAATAACTTTTAAATGCACAACATATTTGTCTGATGTTTTAACCATCGAGCCATCACTACACACAGCAATACTCAACCACCTTTAAAGCATTACTTCAGCAGTTCACTAAAGGACACAGTTGACTCATGTCTTATTTAAAAGTTCCACACATTTCTGCTCTTAGTTAAATAATAAAACCCAGGCTTTTGTCTTTAAGGGTTCTAATGGCCGAGTTGAGTGAGGACATTGGCAGAGAGGATTTGGGCTCATTGATTTTTCTGTTAGGAGGCACGTTACCAAAAGAGAAACTGGAAAAGTTTGAGGTAAGATTAAAACTTTTTAACTTTTTAAATAAACTAAATTATTAATTCATCCATTATCTTCCGCTTTATCCTCTATTAGGGTCGCGGTGGGGTTCCCCATGCCCATCCAGGGGAGAACGTCTCGGGCGCTGGGCAGATAGACCCAGGACAGGGCGCCAATCCATCGCTGGACACACACTCACTCACATAGATAAACTCTATATGGGGCAATTTGGAGAACTCAATTGACTTGATCCATGTTTTTGGACTGTGGGAGGAAACCAGAGAACCCGGAGGAAACCCACGCGGACACGGGGAGAACATGGAAACTCCACCCAGATTGGGATTCGAACCGGGAATCCCTAGCGCTGAGAGGAGAACGTGCTAAGCACTAAGCCACCGTGCCGCCGCAAAACTGAATTAGACAGGCTAAATAAACTTGGGGCGGCACGGTGGCTTAGTGGTTAGCAATTCCGCCTCTGGGGGATTCAGGTTCAAATCCCAATGGATTTTCCATGTTCTCCCTGTGTATGCGTGGGTGTCCTCCAGGTTCACAAAAAACATGGATTCAAGGGAAATGAAATGCTTTAAATTGCTCCATGTCATGTGTTTGTGTGAATGGGGGGGGGTGTACAGTCTGTAATTGTTTTACAAAGTTCATCTGGGGCGGCACGGTGGCTTAGTGGTTAGCACATTCGCCTCTCAGCGCTAGGGATTCCCGGTTCGAATCCCCATCTGGGTGGAGTTTCCATGTTTCCATGCTCCGGGTTCTCCGGTTTCCTCCCACAGTCCAAAAACATGGATCAAGTCAATTGATTTCTCAAAAATTGCCCCATTTTCAGTGAGTGAGGGAGTGTGTGCCCAGCGATGGATTGGCGCCCTGTCCTGGGTGTATCTGCCCAGCGCCCGAGACGTTCTCCCCTGGATGGGCTTGGGGAACCCCCCGCGACCCTAATAGAGGATAAAGTGGGAGATAATGAATGAATGAATGAATGAATGAATGAAAGTTCATCTGTTGGCCTCTTAAGCCTAAAGTGTACCTGATGACATAGCCAGTAAAGATACCTAAAACTGTCCATTCTTATAGTTTCTTTCTGTCCAAGTCTTTCTGTATTGGTCCAAGTCCTCATCCTATCCCAGCTCGATTTCTGTAATGCACTGCTTTCTGGTCTCCCAGCTTGCATGTTCAGGCCTCTACCACTGATTCAAAACTCTGCATCCTGACTTGTGTTCAGCCAGCTCAAGAACCCCTGTCACTCCATTACGTCCCTCTCTCTCCATTGGTTCCTGTATCTGCTGCATTCAGTAAAAGACACTGACTCTGACCTACAGGACAATCTCTGGATCTGCCCCTCTTACCTTCACGCTATATTTCCAAAAATACACTCTGACTCGTTCACTTCGCTCTGGTGATGATTGTCACCTGGTGCTTCAACCTCACCGTGGTGCTAATTCTTACTCCGTAGCGTTCCCCACTGTGTTCCCGACTCTGTCCGTAAGGCGGAGTCACTTAACGTTTTTAAGAAACAACCCAAAACACAAAACTCATCTCTTCCACAAACAGTTGATATAAAAATTCAGATCAGATAATAATCAGGTTTTATTATACTGCAGTGTAGCGTTTTTTTCTTTATCTACAGACCTGTGGTGTCTCTCAGTTGTAAGTCTTTGGATAAAAGCTTCTGCTAAATGACTAAATGTAAATGTTATGTACCGTATTTTCCGGACTATGAGGCGCACCTAAAAGCCTAAAATTTTCCCAGAAATCGGACGTGCGCCTTATAATCCGGTGCGCCTTTTACGTGTACTGAGTTCCAAAATCTATAAAAGTATTGTTGTGCGACCGGGTGGTTTGTTCCACACATCGCCGCCCTGCTGATCTGTGACTCCATGCGCGCTCATCTCACAGAAAAACCGAGTGAAGAAAATTAATTGGGAGCTCGCCGTCATTCCGGGAGGATTAAATAAAGAACTCTGACCGCTGGACATTGGTGTAAACGGGGCGTTTAAAGTAAAGTCGTGGGCGGCGTGGGAGCGATGGATGATAGACGGCGAACACACGTTTACTAAAACTCGGGAGGCGGCGGCGGGGCGAGTTACGCCACCGTCTGTGAATGGATTGTGGACGCCTGGGCTGAGGTTTCTGCTGTAACCGTCGTCCGAGCTTTCACGAAAGCCGGCGTCGTCGCCGAACGGCCGCCCGGAGACGAGACGGACTCGGACATCGATGAGAGGGAACACCGGAGTGCTCGATAGAGAACCAGCTTTTTAATTCAGACACAGAAGACGAGGACTTTGATGGATTTTTGGGAGAAGAGTGATTAAAAATAATGTGTGTTTTGTCAAGTAGTAGAATAAACTTCAATTATAAATCAGCGTTTTGCATCCTTTACTTTTCTTGTAGATCGTATGTTTTAGCGAGTGCCTTATAATACGCTGCCGTACAGAATAAGTACCGTACAGAAATAGAGTCCGTAATTCAGACTGCGCCTTATAATACGGTGCGCCTTATGGTCCGGAAAATACGGTACCTTCAGTACAACAAAATATTTACAGTTGTGATCAAATTTATTCAACCCCCAATGCTGCGAAGGGTTTTATGGAATTCAGTGCACATTTGTAATTGTGTTCATAATGAAATCTTACAAGGACTTGTTAAAGAACTAAATGCAACTAAGATAGCATCAATTGTTTTTGTCATAAAGTATTAAATGGCCTTTTTGTGATTTCTTCATTGACACAATTATTCAACCCCTTTACAACGACCACTCATAAGAACAGAGGTTCATTCCAGTGTTTTCAATCAGGTATTGAAAACACCTGTGGATGTCAACGAGCAGCAATCAAGCATGATAAGCACCAATTAGGCAGATTTAAAAGGACTGTGATACTCAGCTCCTTCTAGACATCTACTGGTGTGTTTACAAGCATGGTGAAGGCAAGAGAATGGTCCCAGAAGACAAGAGAAGAGGTTATTGCTCTTCACAAGAATGGCAATGGATATAAAAAGATTGCGAAGTTGTTAAATATTCCAAGAGACACTATCGGAAGTATCATTCGCAAGTTCAAGTTAAAGGGCACAGTGGAAACGTTACCTGGTCGTGGCAGAAAGAAGATCCTGACCGCGACTGCTGTGCGCTACCTGAAGCGTAATGTGGAGAAAAATCCCCGCGTGACTGCTAAGGAACTGAAAAAAGACCTGTCAGATGTGGGCACTGAAGTTTCAGCTCAGACAATAAGGCGCGCACTGCATAACGAAGACCTCCATGCCAGAACTCCCAGGCGCACCCCCTTGCTGACTCCAAAGAACAAGAAAAGTCGACTGCAGTATGCCGAAAGTCATGTGGACAAGCCACAAAGGTTTTGGGACAGTGTACTGTGGTCAGATGAAACTAAATTAGAACTGTTTGGGACAATGGACCAGCGCTATGTTTGGAGGAAGAAGAACCAGGCTTATGAACAAAAGAACACCTTGCCTACTGTGAAGCATGGCGGGGGGTCAATTATGCTTTGGGGCTGTTTTGCTTCTAATGGTACAGGAAAGCTTCAACGTGTGCAGGGTACCATGAATTCCCTTCAGTACCAGGAGATCTTGGAGGAAAATGTGATGGAGTCAGTCACAAACCTGCGGCTTGGGAGACGTTGGACCTTCCAACAGGACAATGATCCGAAGCACACATCCAAGTCCACTAGAGCATGGTTGAACATGAAAGGCTGGAACATTCTAGAGTAGCCATCGCAATCACCAGACTTAAATCCAATTGAGAACCTCTGGTGGGACCTAAAGAAGGCAGTTGCAGTGCGCAAGCCTAAGAATGTGACTGAACTGGAGGCTTTTGCCCATGAAGAATGGGCTAAGATCCCCATAGGTCGCTCCAAGACACTTGTGTCAAGCTATGCTTCACGCTTGAAAGCTGTCATAACTGGAAAAGGATGTTGTACTAAGTACTAAAAAATAATGTCACTAGGGGGTTGAATAAAACTGATAATGATGTGAGCACAGTAAAGACATTTGTGGTTATTCCATCATAAATATTATGTTATATTTGTCTAATTTATAAGTGCCTCTTTGATATAATTGTAAATAAGATGACTGAAATGATCCAAATCAATGTCAAACTGGCCAAAACACTTTATTTCAGTGGGGGTTGAATAAATTTGATCACAACTGTATTATTTAGTTTTGTCTGAGGGAGATGTGATGTCATGCTTATGACACCTGTTACTTAAATGCTGCAAATATTCCATGTAACTGTATTTCCAAACATTTCTGCAGTGTTTTCTGGATATTGTGGTGGAACTTGAGAAACTGGATCAGATTTCCAGCACCAAAATGGACATCATGGAAAAATGCTTGCAAGCCATTCACCGTGCTGATCTTGTTAAAAGACTCCGGCAGTATCAAAGTCAAAACAGAGGTGAGTCTGATTTACCTCATCATCTCATCGTCTTCTGCTTAATCCTATACCTGGGTCATGGGGGGGGGGGGTTCCCCATGTCCAATGGGGGACATGAGAGCAGAATGTTTGAGGCGCTCAGATACACCCAGGACACACACTCACTCACACACATACTATATAGATTTAACAGCCAATTTACCTTGAAACAATTTTTGGATTGTGGGAGGAAACCAGAGAACCCGGAGTACACCCACACGGACACGGGGGAACATGGAAATTTCACCCAGGTCGGGATTTGAACCGGGAATCCCCAGCACTGAGAGGAGAACATGCTAACCACTAAGCCACCATGCCGCCCCCTCATCTTATTATCGTCCACTTAATTCTTAACTAGTGTATAGTGTCGAGGTGGGGGGGGGGGGGGCGTTTCAGACGCAGGGCAGATTCAACCCCACCAATCCATTGCTAGACACACACACACACATTATATAGGGGCAATTTAGAGAAGCTAATTCATCCTGGCGGCACGGTGGCTTAGTGGTTAGCACGTTCTCCTCTCAGCACTAGGGATTCCCGGTTCGAATCCCCATCTGGGTGGAGTTTCCATGTTCTCCCCGTGTCTGCGTGGGTTTCCTCCGGGTTCTCCGGTTTCCTCCCACAGTCCAAAAACATGGATCAAGTCAATTGAATTCTCCAAATTGCCCCATATAGAGTGTTTCTGTGTGAGTGAGTGTGTGCCCAGCGATGGATTGGCGCCCTGTCCTGGGTGTATCTGCCCCACCGCGACCCTAATAGAGGATAAAGCGGGAGATAATGAATGAATGAATGAATGAATGAATGAATGAATAATTCATCCTGAAGCAATGTTTTTGAACTGTGGGAGGAAGCCGGAAAACCAACAGAAAATGCACATGAACTTAGGGAGAACTTGGAAACTCCACCCAGATCGGGATTTGAGACTCAGTGCTAACCAATGGGCTAACCAATAAACCACAGTTTTGTCCAACTGTAGTGAAAGATTGCATATGTTACGTAGCATCAGTTCCTCTTAATTATTACGCAAAGCAGAAATATTTTAACAGGAACAATTCGCGACTGTTGTCATCAGATTACCTTGGAAAATTCTAGCTCACCACTTCCACTTATTGTTGAATAGCTAACCTTGTAGTTTTTCATCGCTGTCGTAATAGTAAGTAAAAGAGAAAAAACTCTCTGCTTCGGTACACACGATGCTTTTGAACAGACAGAACTGAGATAGTGAGAGACCTTTCAAATCAAGGTTATTTCTCACGTAACACGAGAACTTTTTTTTTTGTGCTACAACCTGGTATCACTTCCTCATATTTGAAAAGTTTCATTTGAAAAAACTTCATGCATGAAGATAAACAGCTGTCTATAGTTCTGAAATGTACTGTCAATTTTACCCTCTAGCAGATTCCCTGTGCTTAAAGTCTAAACATCATTCATTCATTCGTCCATTATCTTCCACTTAAACCTCTACTAGGGACGTGGACAGGGTTTGGTGCCCATCAAGAGGAGAACATTTCGTGCGCTGGATGATACACCCAGTACAGGGTGTAGAGCTAAACTATCACTGGGCACACTCACACACACACACACACTCTATATGGGGCAATTTAGAGCATTCAGTTTGCCTTTTTGGAAACTGGACAACCTGAAGGAAACCCATGTGGACACGGGGAGAACATGGAAACTCCACCCAGATTGCAATTCAAACCTCAGCGCTGAGGGGAGAACATGCTAAGAACACTAAGCCACCGTGCTGCCCAGTCCAAACATTACACATTCATTTATTGTCTTCCGCTTAATCCTCTACTAGGGTCACGCATGGGGTGGGGGGGGGGGTCATCATGCCAATCAAGGGGAGAACGTTTCGGGCGCTGGGCAGATAGACCCAGGACAGGGCGCCAATCCATCGCTGGGCACACACTCACTCACACAGACATACTCTATATGGGGCAATTTGGAGAACTCAATTGACTTGATCCATGTTTTTGGACTGTGAGAGGAAAACCACATGGACAGGGGGAGAACATGGAAACTATCCAGACTGGGATTCAAACCTAGAGACCAGCGCTGAGGGGAGAATGTGCTAACCACTAAGCCACCATGTCGCCCGGTCTGAACATTAATGCAAACTAAATGGAATTGTCTCTTATCCCAGCAGTAAGAGCTGAAACTGTGAGACCTTCAGCGGTAATGAACAGTGGACACAGGGAGGCTGCCAGAACTTCAGCAGTAAGTACAGCAATCCTGAAATATCCTGAAATAGAAAAAAAATGATTGAAATTGTTTTATTATTATTATTATTATTATTCATTCATTCATTCATTATCTCCCGCTTTATCCTCTATTAGGGTCATGGGGGGTTCCCTATGCTAATCCAGGGGAGAACGTTTCTGGCGCTGGGCAGATACACCCAGAACAGGGCGCCAATCCATCACTGGGCAAACACTCACTCACACAGACACACTCTATATGGGGCAATTTTGAGAATTCAATTGACTTGATCCATGTTTTTGGACTGTGGGAGGAAACCGGAGAACCCGGAGGAAACCCACACGGACACGGGGAGAACATGGAAACTCCACCCAGATGGGGATTCGAACCGGGAATCCCTAGCGCTGAGAGGAGAACGTGCTGACCACTAAACCACCGTGCCGCCATTATTATTATTATTATTATTATTATTATTATTATTATTATTATTATTATTCATTCATTCATTATCTTCCGCTTTATCCTCTATTAGGGTCATGGGGGGTTCCCTATGCTAATCCAGGGGAGAACGTTTCTGGCGCTGGGCAGATACACCCAGAACAGCGCGCCAATCCATCACTGGGCACACACTCACTCACACAGACACACTCTATATGGGGCAATTTTGAGAACTCCATTGACTTGATCCATGTTTTTGGACTGTGGGAGGAAACCGGAGAACCCGGAGGAAATCCACGTGGGCACGGGGAGAACATGGAAACATATTATTATTATTATTATTATTACCGCCCAGCGATAGATTGGCGCCCTGTCCTGGGTCTATCTGCCCAGCACCCGAAACGTTCTCCCCTGGATGGGCATGGGGAACCCCCCCCCGACCCTAATAGAGGATAAAGCGGGAGATAATGAATGAATTATTATTATCTTAGATGCATTTCATATTTCTTTTCCAGTTTTGAATTAGCAATCAGTTTAATTGTCTTTATTATCTTCTTCCTTCTTCCTTTCGCAGTCAAATTCCTTCTGTAGATTGTCATCGGTTTCCTGTAGCAGTGTGAGACAGTTTGCTTCCAAACACTCTGGTATGTTTCAGCCTTAATGACGTTTTTAAAGACACGAAATGTAAAACATTGTCGTAACATGATAATCGTTACTAGAAGCATTTTATTCTGTAGCCACATGGTCATAAGCCTCAGGTGTATCGATGATTTGACCTGCAGATGCATCTGAAGCCTGTTACTGCTCCCAGCGTCGAGCTTTTAACATTGTTTCTCACATACACGGTGTCTGTTAAGATTAGATAAGATAACCTTTTATTATCCCACAAGAGGAAATGTGCATCGGTACAGCAGCATCCACTATAGTAAAAGATAAACAAACATATTTACAGATTAAAAAAAAAAAAGTTTAAAGTAGAGTAAAGAGAGTTTTATCCATCCATCCATTATCTTCCGCTTTATCCTCTATTAGGGTCGCTGTGGGGGGGGGGGGGGGGGGGTTCCCATTCCCATTCCCATTCCCATAAATGCCCATCCAGGGGAGAACGTCTCAGGCGCTGGGCAGATAGACCCAGAACAGGGCGCCAATCCATCGCTGGGTACACACTCACTCACACAGACACACTCTATATGGGGCAATTTGAGAACTCAATTAAACTCGATCCATGTTTTTGCACTGTGGGAGGAAACCGGAAAACCCAGAGGAAACCCACGCGGACACGGGGAGAACATTTCATATAAATGTCACGCTCATGATTCATGAATGTAATGTTTTTTTTTTGTATTTCGGTATTTTATTGCATTATCTTCCGCTTTATCCTCTATTAGGGTCGCGGTGGGGTTCCCCATGCTCATCCAGGGGAGAACATCTCGGGCGCTGGGCAGATACTCCCAGGACAGGGCGCCAATCCATCGCTGGGCACACACTCACTCACACAGACACACTCTATATGGGGCAATTTGGAGAACTCAATTGACTTGATCCATGGTTTTGGACTGTGGGAGGAAACCGGAGAACCCGGAGGAAACCCACGCGGACACGGGGAGAACATGGAAACTCCACCCAGATGGGGATTCGAACCGGGAATGACTAGCGCTGAGAGGAGAACCTGCCAACCACTAAGCCACCGTGCCGCCTGTAAAGAGAGTTTGTAGAAATTTTACAAAACCATTTGAACAGAGAAATTTATCTTGCACTTTTTTCATTTGTAAGTTTTTCTATGTGGGCGGCACAGTGGGTTAGTGATTAGCATGTTCTCCTCTCAGCACTAGGGATTCCCGGTTCGAATCCCAATCTGGGTGGAGTTTCCATGTTCTCCCCGTGTCCGCGTGGGTTTCCTCCGGGTTCCCCGGTTTCCTCCCAAAGTCCAAAAACATGAATTCACATCATGGATTGCTCTTAATTGCCCCATATAGAGTGTGTCTGTGTGTGTGTCCTTGTGGGTGAGTGTGCCCATTGATCGATCCGTGCCTTGTGCCTCATGCCCAGCTACCCCAGTGTAAAACACTCCCCCCAGTGGCGGATTAAGCAGAAGATAATGGATGAATGAATGTTTTAATGCCAAATGCTTGAAAATTCAAATTTTAAAATATTGTTTGCTAAATAAAATAAAATATTGTTAAAAAATATTAAAATATTGTTTGCTACTGTGTTTGGTTTACAGTTAGTCCTGTGCTTATCCCGATCCCGAGTGCCTCACGCGGCCCCATCCATCAGGTAATGACCTGCCACCCCGTCCATCTGACACGATCGTTTCTTTTAATGCCATAACGCATGTGATGTCTGTCAGATGCCCTGCTTTACCCATAATGCAACTGCTGTACTTGTGTTTAGCAGAGGGAGGAGGAGGTGTATCGAATGGCGGGTGAACCCAGAGGAATCTGTTTGATTATAGACTGCGTGGGAATTGAAGGAGGTATGAAACTATGATTCCTCTCGTGTGACCATCGTGTTCTTACCGGCAAATGTGTAAATGTAGGTTTGAGTCATTAATTCAGTTTAATTATATAGACATGCGGGTGGCACGGTGGCTTAGTGGTTAGCACGTTCTCCTCTCAGCGCTAGGGATTCCCGGTTCGAATCCCCATCTGGGTGGAGTTTCCATGTTCTCCCCGTGTCCGCGTGGGTTTCCTTCGGGTTCTCCGGTTTCCTCCCACAGTCCAAAAACATGGATCAAGTCAATTGAGTTCTCCAAATTGCCCCATATAGAGTGTGTCTGTGTGAGTGAGTGTGTGCCCAGCGATACATTGGCGCCCTGTCCTGGGTGTATCTGCCCAGCGCCCGAGACGTTCTCCCTGGATGGGCATGGGGAACCCCCCCGCAACCCTAATAGAGGATAAAGCGTGAGATAATGGATGGATTGATGTTCATTATCTAAATGAGTTCTCTTTCCCCCCTGTAGTCCAACTGGAGCAGGTGTTTGCGAGTCTCAACTTCAGCGTGAGCCTCCACCTGCTGCTGGGCGTTCAGGACATGTTCTCCACCTTACAGAACATCTCCAGACAGAACGAGCACCGCCGGGCCGATGCCTTCGTCTGCTGCATAATCAGCCGTTCCCACTCTGGCTCTCAATTGCTGGGGACGGATTCCCGCAGACCGGGACTGGACCTGGACATCATCCGCAACATGTTCACCCCTAAATACTGTCCTGCACTGACCGGGAAACCCAAGCTTTTCTTCATCCAGGGATATGAAGCGTCTGAGGAGAATCGGTTCGAAGGCCTGCGGTCCTATCAGGAGGGAGAACTGGAAACCGATAGTCCTGTCACCAATGTCAGCAGGCCTGTGGTGGTGGCAGAGCATGCAGATGTGTTCTGGAGTCACTGCTGGACCAGTGAGCGGCAGCTGGAGAAAACGAACCATCACTCGGTTTATCTACAGTCGCTGAGAGAGGCTTTGGTCGACGGCCAGAAACGGTAATCGGTGACTGCTTGTTGTTGCATTAGCGCTCTTTTCCTGCCCTGTGTGTGTGTGTGTGTGTGTGTGTGTGTGTGTGTGTGTATACACTCATGTTCTCATTAGGGGTGTCTTCAACTAAGGATTTTCATAGTCGAATCCGATTCGTCAGATTTTCCCTATAGCCGACTGATAGTCGAATCAGTTAAAATTTCACCACAAGATGGCGCTGTAAGCGTGTTTTTGAAAAAAAACATTTTTATTTTATTTTTTTTTGCGTTAATATTGGCGCCGCTGGTGCTGCAGACGTGCTGACTGAGTTGTCAACATGAGTCTGCGGGTGTAACTGTCAGAAAAAAGACACATAAATGTTAATATTTGTTTTATTCGATGCCCGCATTGATAAACGGCTGAACTGTTTTTTTTTTCACCTTACCCGTTTTAAATGATGCGCCATGTTGGTTGTTGTCGTGTGATATGCACGAATTAGATGACATAACTTGCACTTTACTTTCCTGGGTTCGTTTTTATCTTTTTCAAAAAACTCCCATCCTTTGGAAGCTTTTTTAGTAGCCATAGCCATCATGGAAAAATACCCCGGTAGATGCTAACGGCCCTGTAGCGTGTTCCGCTCTGCTCATTTGGAATGTGCAACTAACTGCAGGGGGAGCTTTATTAATGTGTAGCCTGTTGTTAAAGCGCACACATCATTTAAAAAAAATATTAACAGAAATTAGGATGATTTTATTTGACAAAAGGCTATATATATATAACGAAAACAAAGACATTTCATGTCAAAACTAATGCTTAGCAGCAGCCATGGGCGCCCCCATGTGGTTAAAACGGTACATTCGACTATGAGGTTCATAGTCGACTACGGTTCTCCGAATCGAATCGTCGAATCAGCGAATATTGCAGCTCACCCCTAGTTCTCATAAAGCATTTTTATTCATAAAGAACTTTAAACACTCTATATTTTAATTCACTCGTTCTTATACCTCATGTTCAGTGATGAATTTTTAAATATTCTCATCAAATTGGCGTTCAATTCAGGCATTTAGTTCCGTTCCTCAATGCCACAGGTTTATAAAATGTAAATAAAATATGCTTCCAACATTATGGGAACGTTTACATTTACATTCAGTCATTTAGCAGATGCTTTTATCCAAAACGATTTCCAAATGTCAGAACACAAGTCAGTAGTTAATGAAAAACCCACTCGCACCAGCACAACACACACGAACACACCACCACCATTCACTGCAGTACTGAGAATCATCCACCACCTTAATACTTCTTCTGGGGGGGTTCTGCTCATCGGAGAACATACTAAAGCTGACGTACAAAGTATGTCGAGAA
>JAFMOC010000001.1:22500-65000 GCA_019802505.1 Corydoras sp. C115
GCTTTTTTATATCAGGTGTTTGTGGAGGAGATGTGTTTTGAGATGTTTCCTGAAGATGTGAAGTGACTCGCCTTACAGACAGTGTTGGGAAGATGGTTCCACCATTTATCGGAGTAGGGGTGTCTTCACTAAGGATTTTCATAGTCGAATCTGATTGGTCAGATTTTCCCTATAGTCGACTGATAGTCGAATCAGTTAAAATTTCACCTATGCGCTACTTGCCGGTATCCCAGCTTCCACAATCAGACCTCTACAACTAATTCAGAACTCTGCAGCCCGACTCGTGTTTAACCCCCAAGAACTCATGTCCCTCCATTACTCACTTCCCTCCATTGGTTCCTGTAGCTGCTGCATTCAGTACAAGTCACTGACTCTGACCTACAGAACCATTTCTGGATCTTCCCCTCCTACCTTCACTCTATCTTTTCAAAATACACTCCGACTCGTTCACTTCGCTCCAGTGATGATTGGCGTCTGGTGGTTCCACCTCACCGAGGAGCTGATTCTCACTCCGTGGCGTTCACCACTGCAAAATGGTGGAACCATCTTCCCAACTCTGTCCGTAAGGCAGAATCACATGGCATTTTTAAGAAGCTACTGAAGACGCATCTTTTTACCTGTTGTAAACATTTACATTTAGTCATTTAGCAGATGCTTTTATCCGAAGCGACTTACAAATGAGAACACCACAAGTCAGAAGTGATGCAGAAAACCAACTACACTTTAAATTCATCAAACATGCCCCCCCCTTTTTTGTTGTAAATTTAAAAAATGTAAAAAAAAAAATTAAAAAAAAGGAAGGGGTGCAGTATCATAACGATCAGGTTTGATAATTTTACAGTGTAGCTGGTTTTCTTCATAACTTCTGACTTGTGGTGTTCTCATTTGTAAGTCGCTTTGGATAAAAGCATCTGCTAAATGATTAAATGTAAATGTAATGTTATTGTAAGGTAAGAGGGAGCAGATCCAGAGATTGTCCTGTAGATCAGCGTCTGTCTTGTACTGATGAGTATTTACATTACATTTATATTTGGTCATTTAGCAGCTTTCCTCCAAAACGACGTACAATTTGGGATCAGAACACAAGGTTAATAAAACATGTTCTTAACTATGATGAGTAGTTCAAAATTAGTTTAAGAACAATGAGACGGATCAAATTATGATCCTGCATTATTCATTCATTCATTATCTCCCGCTTTATCCTCTATTAGGGTCGCGGTGGGGTTCCCCATGCCCATCCAGGGGAGAACGTCTCGGGCGCTGGGCAGATAGACCCAGGACAGGGCGCCAATCCATCGCTGGGTACACACTCACTCACACACACACACTCTATATGGGGCAATTTTGAGAACTCAATTGACTTGATCCATGTTTTTGGACTGTGGGAGGAAACCGGAGAACCCGGAGGAAACCCACGCGGACACGGGGAGAACATGGAAACTCCACCCAGATGGGGATTCGAACCGGGAATCCCTAGTGCTGAGAGGCGAACGTGCTAACCACTAAGCCACCGTGATCCTGCATTATATTTTTTTTAAATTCTGGGACATTCACTACTGATACAGAAATCACATCGGTGATTAAATACAGCACCGTTAATCAGCCTGCGGGGTTTAAACCCCAGCTCTGCAAGCTGTCCTGAGTAATGGAGTGACTTGAGCTGGCTTGAGCTGGATGAACTCAAGTCAGGCTGCAGAGTTCTGACTCAGTTGTAGAGGCCCGATTGTGCAAGCTGGGAGACCGGCAAGCAGTGCATTACAGAAATTGAGCCGGGATAGGATGAGGGCTTGAACGCACAGCAAAGGTCTGATCTGAATCTGTGGGAATGGACAGTTAGTCTGTTCACTTTTAGTGAGATTAAGTTTAAGTTTAAGATGGGAGTCAATTATGAAACCAAGGTTACAGACCGAATCGAATGGAGAGATTGTGGAGCCGTCGTTTTGGAAGCTTAGGTCATGATGGATTGAGGGTTTAGCTGGGATTATGAAAAGCTCTGTTGTTCATTCATTCATTCATTATCTCCCGCTTTATCCTCTATTAGGGTCGCGGTGGGGTTCCCCATGCCCATCCAGGGGAGAACGTCTCGGGCGCTGGGCAGATAGACCCAGGACAGGACGCCAATCTATCGCTGGGTACACACTCACTCACACAGACACACTCTATATGGGGCAATTTGGAGAACTCAATTGACTTGATCCATGTTTTTGGACTGTGGGAGGAAACCGGAGAACCCGGAGGAAACCCACGCGGACACGGGGAGAACATGGAAACTCCACCCAGATGGGGATTCGAACCGGGAATCCCTAGTGCTGAGAGGAGAACGTGCTAACCACTAAGCCACCGTGCCGCCCAAGCTCTGTTGTTGCCAAATTTAATTTGAACATATCCAAACGGATATGTCAGGGAGGAGGGCAGATATCGATTTGAGATAGTCGTGTCTTCAGGGGCAAAAGACAAATGAAGCTGAGTGTCATCAGCATAGCAGAGGTAGGAGGAACCATGTGCCTGAGTGACGGCGATGCCCCTGTATAATGAACACATACCAAACTGCCAGAAGGTCACAGTGGGAGGTTGTTGAGCTCAATTCCCAAAATAAACAAGGTCTCTTCTGTCTGGAGTTTGTGTGTTCTTGCAGTTTCTGTGGTTTTCCTCAAAAACATGCTACTAAATAAATGACACCGAATAGTCTGAGTGTGGGCAGCACGGTGCTTTAGTGGTTAGCATGTTCTCCTCTCAGCGCTGGCGATTCCCGGTTCGAATCACAATCTGGGTGGAGTTTCCATGTTCTCCCCGTGTCCGCGTGGGTTTCCTCCGGGTTCTCCGGTTTCCTCCCACAGTCCAAAAACATGGATCAAGTCAATTGAATTCTCCAAATTGCCCCATATAGAGTGTGTCTGTGTGAGTGAGTGTGTGCCCAGCGATAGATTGGCGCCCTGTCCTGGGTGTATCTGCCCAGCGCCCGAGACGTTCTCCCCTGGATGGGCATGGGGAACCCCCCCGCGACTCTAATAGAGGATAAAGCGGGAGATAATGGATGGATCCATCCATTATCGCCAATCCATCGCTGGGCACGCACTCACACAGACACACTCTATATGGGGCAATTTGGAGAACTCAATTGAACTTAATTATATTAAACTCTGATTCTGGATGTCTCTGATTATGATTATACACCGCTTGATTCACTGCCATGTGAAGATCCACCAAGTGAACTCTCCTGAAACAACACAGAGAACAAAATTACTAGATTGTAAAGAAAAAGAGAAGAAAAATAATTATATTATATACCATTACAATATATATATATATATATATATACACAGTATACACTATATATATAGGCACACATTCACTCACACAAACACTCTATATGGGGCAATTTGGAGAATTCAATTGACTTCATATTTTTGGACTGTGGGAGGAAACCGGAGAACCCGGAGGAAACCCACGCAGACACGGGGAGAACATGGAAACTCCACCCAGATGGGGATTCGAACCGGGAATCCCTAGAGCTGAGAGGAGAACGTGCTAACCACTAAGTCACCATGCCGCTGTGGTGGGTGTTCCTTATTTTCATTTCTAAAAGCTGGCAACCCTAACTGTGTTTAAAATGCTCATTACACTTAAACGCACTAACACACCCCCACCTCACCACCTCACCACCTCCACCCAAGTATTACCCGAGCTGTGGTGCATACTGCACTCATAATGAGGGCAGGAAAAAGGACTTCACTATTTTATTCGTAGAGAGAGGGCGTGTGTGGGTGTAACCTCAGATTCTGCCGCTAGATGGCGATAAATGTCTATCTCTAAAGCTCAAATTCCATTTTCGTATTTTGCGAATTAAATACCCCAGATGGGTTAACACGTTCTCCTCTCAGCGCTAGGGATTCCCGGTTCGAATCCCCATCTGGGTGGAGTTTCCATGTTCTCCCAGTGTCCGCGTGGGTTTCCTCCGGGTTCTCCGGTTTCCTCCCACAGTCCAAAAACATGGATCAAGTCAATTGAATTCTCCAAATTGCCCCATATAGAGTGTGTCTGTGTGAGTGAGTGTGTGCCCAGCGATAGATTGGCGCCCTGTCCTGGGTGTATCTGCCCAGCGCCCGAGACGTTCTCCCCTGGATGGGCATGGGGAACCCCACCGCGACCCTAATAGAGGATAAAGCGGGAGATAATGAATGAATGAATTAAATACCCCAGATGACGTTCTTGTGTAAATGTCTTTTTAATCCCGCTGTAAATGATTTTTACTTTTTTTGAAAGACTTTTAAGATTGATTTGAATTTGAAAACACATTTACAGTACATTTTTGGAAAATGATTTTATTTACACCAGATTTTCATTCATTCATTCATTTTCTCCCGCTTTATCCTCTATTAGGGTCGTGGGGGGGTTCCCCATGCCCATCCAGGGGAGAACGTTTCGGGCGCTGGGCAGATACACCCAGGACAGGGCGCCAATCCATCGCTGGGCACTCACTCACTCACACAGACACACTCTATATGGGACAATTTTGAGAATTCAATTGACTTGATCCATGTTTTTGGACTGTGGGAGGAAACCGGAGAACCCGGAGGAAACCCACGCGGACACGGGGAGAACATGGAAACTCTGCCCAGATTGAGATTTAAACTAGGAAGCCCTAACGCTGAGAGGAGAACATGCCAACCACTAAGCCACCGTGCTGCCTTACTCCAGATTTTATTTATTTTTATTTACTTTATTTATAATTTTATAATTCCAGACTTTTCCTTTTTTCAAGAGAATTTCCTTTTTTTACCTTCATTGAAAGCCTTTATGGCTCTACAAATGACTTTCTGTTCTATACTTTTATTTAAACGCATATTTGAGACAGTAAAATGTGTAAATGTTAATAAAAACTGAATAAAATAACTATATAAAGATTACATACAGGACCAGTCAAAACTTTGAACACACCTCTTTTTAGCTCCACTTATTGTCCCTGTTCTCAATTCTTCATTTCCAGACTGTAGTCCATCTGTTTGTGTTCTACAGTACATACTGTGTACGTCCCCTTTTCTCTGTTCTAATGGTCAGAACCCCAATAGAACCACCACAGAGCAGGGATTATTTGGTGGGTGCATTATTCCTATCCCAGCAGTGTCACTGAGGTGTTTAAATGAAACTCCAGCAGCACTGCTGCACTAAAACCCCCTCACCACATCAGTGTCACTGCAGAACTGACAATAAACAATCCACCACCCAAACTACACCTGTTCTGTGATGATCCTGACCAACAGAGAACAGAGAACCAACAGGGGACTAACAACAACAAGAACACTGATGGACTACAGTCTGTAATTGTAGAACTACAAAGTCCATCCATCCATCCATCCATCATCTTTTGCTTTATCCTCTATTAGGGTCGCGGTGGGGTTCCCCATGCCCATTCAGGGGAGAACGTTTCGGGCGCTGGGCAGATACACCCAGGACAGGGCGCCAATCCATCACTGGGCACACACTCACTCACACAGACACACACTATATGGAGCAATTTGGAGAACTCAATTGACTTGATCCATGTTTTTGGACTGTGGGAGGAAACCGGAGAACCCGGAGGAAACCCACGCGGACACGGGGAGAACATGGAAACTCCACCCAGATTGGGATTCAAACCGGGAATCCCTAGTGCTGAGAGGAGAACATGCTAACCACTAAGCCACCGTGCCGCCACTACAAAGTACATATACTGTATAAGGTAAGTGAAGGGAATACAATGGAGGAAGAACGGGACGTGACGTGTCCAAACTTTTGACCGGTACTATATATATATATATATATATGTGTGTGTGTGTGTGTGTGTGTGTGTGTGTGTGTGTGTGTGTGTGTGTGTGTGTGTGTGTGGAACGTTTAAACTTGAAATAATTACACTATATAACATATAATTATGTAGCCATTTCAACATATATGTTTCTGGGAAAAATAAGGAAGTAAAACATTCCCATAAAAATCCATTTATTTGACGTTCCACCGCGTCTTTTATGTGTTTGTTTTTTTTATTTTTATGTCCAGCTCTGGGCGGCATGGTGGCTTAGTGGTTAGCATGTTCTCCTCTCAGTGCTAGGGATTCCCGGTTCGAATCCCCATCTGGGTGGAGTTTCCATGTTCTCCCCGTGTCCGCGTGGGTTTCCTCCGGGTTCTCCGGTTTCCTCCCACAGTCCAAAAACATGGATCAAGTCAATTGAATTCTCCAAATTGCCCCATATAGAGTGTGTCTGTGTGAGTGAGTGTGTGCCCAGTGATGGATTGGCGCCCTGTTCTGGGTCTATCTGCCCAGCGCCCGAGACGTTCTCCCCTGGATGGGCATGGGGAACCCCACCGCGACCCTAATAGAGGATAAAGCGGAAGATAATGAATGAATGAATTAATTAAATACCCCAGATGACATTCTTGTGTAAATGTCTTTTTAATCCCGCTGTTAATAATTTGTACTTTTTAAAAAAGACTTTTAAGATTGATTTGAATTTGAAAACACATTTACAGTACATTTTTGGAAAATGATTTTTTTTACTCCAGATTTTATTTACTTTATTTATAATTTTATAACTCCAGAGTCTTTTTTCAAGAGAATTTCCATGTTCTACCCATGTCTGCGTGGGTTTCCTCCGGGTTCTCCGGTTTCCTCCCACAGTCCAAAAACATGGATCAAGGCAATTGAATTCTCAAAAATTGCCCCATATTGAGTGTGTCTGTGTGAGTGAGTGTGTGCCCAGCGATGGATTGGTGCCCTGTCCTGGGTGTATCTGCCCAGCGCCCGAAACGTTCTCCCCTGTATTTTATCCTCTATTAGGGTCTATCCTCTATTAGGGTCGCGGTGGGGTTCCCCTTGATGGGCATGGGGAACCCCCCCCGCGACCCTAATAGAGGATAAAGTGGGAGATAATGAATGAATGAATGAATGAATAACTGGTGGCTTAGTGTTTGGCATGTTCTCCTCTCAGCGCTAGGGATTCCCGGTTCGAATCCCCATCTGGGTGGAGTTTCCATGTTCTCCCCGTGTCCACGTGGGTTTCCTCCGGGTTCTCCGGTTTCCTCCCACAGTCCAAAAACATGGATCAAGGTCAATTGAATTCTCCAAATTGCCCCATATAGAGTGTGTCTGTGTGAGTGAGTGTGTGCCCAGCGATGGATTGGCGCCCTGTCCTGGGTCTATCTGCCCAGCGCCCGAGACGTTCTCCCCTGGATGGGCATGGGGAACCCCACCGCGACCCTAATAGAGGATAAAGCGGGAGATAATGAATGAATGAATGAATGTCCAGCTCTGAAGTCCATCCTGTGTTTAGAGGCGCGTGCACGTGAGTTTGGGGTAAAAGCTGAATGGACGCGGGGTGGCGCTGGGAGGCGTCGGGAGCGCGCCCAGACGCGGGAGCGCGCGCTGAGTCGCACTGCACCCAGTCAGTCCGCTGAGTCTCGCGCTGCTGCCGCTGTTGCCCCTGCTGCTGCCCCTGCTGCCACTGCTGCCCCTGCTGCCGCCCCGCAATGGCGGCGTGCTGAGGACGACCAAGCGCCCCGATCACCGGAATTACCCCCGGCTGCAGACGCACGGACACAGCGGATTCTACCCCCAGCCCTATGCAGCCGCTCCGGATCGTTTGCCCCGCGCAGCGCGCACTCTCCTCCCTCCAGCCTGCGCCGTGATTTCACCTTGAACCGGCTCTGATCCGCCGCCATGGCCGAGCGCAGCTCCAGCGGCGTGATGATGATGATGATGATGATGGAGCCCGGCGTCCCGGCCGAGGTGCGAGAGAAGCTGGCCGAGCTCGAGCTCGAGCTCTCAGAAGGTAAAGCTGCATCCGCTCGACTGCGTTGCACGCTGCCCGACACCCAGGGTCAGTCGAGTCCTAAGGTTCCTCTCATGGTTCCTCTGATGGTTCCTCTAATGGGTCCTCTGATGGGTCCTCTGATGATCCCTCTGATGGGTCCTCTGATGATCCCTCTGATGGTTCCTCTGATGATCCCTCTGATGGTTCCCCTGATTCATCTGATGGTTATTCTGGTGGCTCCTCTGATAGTTCCTCTAATGGTTCCTCTGATGGTTCCTCTGATGGGTCCCCTGATGGTTATTCTGGTGTTTCCTCTGATTGTCCCTCTGATTGTCCCTCTGATGATCCCTCTGATGGTTCCCCTGATTCATCTGATGGTTATTCTGGTGGTTCCTCTGCTGGTTCCTCTGAAAGGTTCCTCTGATGGTTCCTCTAATGGTTCCGCTAATGGGTCCTATGATGATCCCTCTGATGGTTCCTCTGATGGTTATTCTGGTGGCTCCTCTGATGGTCCCTCTGATGGTTCATCTGATGATCCCTCTGATGGTTCCTCTAATGGTTCCTCTAATGGGTCCTCTGATGGGTCATCTGATGATCCCTCTGATGGGTCCTCTGATGATCCCTCTGATGGGTCCTCTGATGGTTCCTCTGATGGTTCCCCTGATTCATCTGATGGTTATTCTGGTGGTTCCTCTGATGGTCCCTCTGATGGTCCCTCTGATGGTTCCTCTGATGGTTCCTCTGATGGTTATTCTGCTGGTTCCCCTGATGGTCCCTCTGATGGTCCCTCTGATGGTTCCTCTGATGGTTCCTCTGATGGTCCCTCTGGTGGTCCCTCTGATGGTTCATCTGATGATCCCTCTGATGGTTCCTCTAATAATTCCTCTGATGGTTATTCTGGTGGTTCCTCTGATAGTTCCTCTAATCGTTCCTCTGATGGTTCCTTTAATGGTTCCTCTGATGGGTCCCCTGATGGGTCCCCTGATGGTTCCTCTGATGGTTCCTCTGATGGTTCCTCTGATGGGTCCTCTGATGGGTCCTCTGATGATCCCTCTGATGGTTCCCCTGATTCATCTGATGGTTATTCTGGTGGTTCCTCTGCTGGTTCCTCTGAAAGGTTCCTCTGATGGTTCCTCTGATGGTTCCTCTGATGGTTATTCTGGTGGTTCCTCTGATAGTTCCTTTGATGATCCCTCTGATGGTTCCTCTGATGGTTCCTCTGATGGTTCCCCTGAGGGTTCCTTTGATGATCCCTCTGATGGTCCCTCTGATGGTTCATCTGATGATCCCTCTGATGGTTCCTCTAATAATTCCTCTGATGGTTTCTCTGATGGTTATTCTGGTGGTTCCTCTGATAGTTCCTCTAATCGTTCCTCTGATGGTTCCTCTGATGGGTCCCCTGATGGGTCCCCTGATGGGTCCCCTGATGGGTCCCCTGATGGTTACTCTGATGGTTCCCTCTGATGGTTCCCCTGATTCATCTGATGGTTATTCTGGTGGTTCCTCTGCTGGTTCCTCTGATGGTTCCTCTGATGGTTCCTCTAATAATTCCTCTGATGGTTATTCTGGTGGTTCCTCTGATAGTTCCTCTAATCGTTCCTCTGATGGTTCCTCTGATGGGTCCCCTGATTGTTCCTCTGATGGTTCCTCTGATGGTTCCTCTAATGGGTCCTCTGATGATCCCTCTGATGGGTCCTCTGATGATCCCTCTGATGGTTCCTCTGATGATCCCTCTGATGGTTCCCCTGATTCATCTGATGGTTATTCTGGTGGTTCCTCTGCTGGTTCCTCTGAAAGGTTCCTCTGATGGTTCCTCTAATGGTTCTGCTAATGGGTCCTATGATGATCCCTCTGATGGTTCCTCTGATGGTTATTCTGGTGGCTCCTCTGATGGTCCCTCTGATGGTTCATCTGATGATCCCTCTGATGGTTCCTCTAATAATTCCTCTGATGGTTATTCTGGTGGTTCCTCTGATAGTTCCTCTAATCGTTCCTCTGATGGTTCCTCTAATGGTTCCTCTGATGGGTCCCCTGATGGGTCCCCTGATGGTTACTCTGATGGTTACTCTGATGGTTACTCTGATGGTTCCTCTGATGGTTCCTCTGATGGGTCCTCTGATGATCCCTCTGATGGTTCCCCTGATTCATCTGATGGTTATTCTGGTGGTTCCTCTGCTGGTTCCTCTGAAAGGTTCCTCTGATGGTTCCTCTGATGGTTCCTCTGATGGTTATTCTGGTGGTTCCTCTGATAGTTCCTCTGATGATCCCTCTGATGGTCCCTCTGATGGTCCCTCTGATGGTTCATCTGATGATCCCTCTGATGGTTCCTCTAATAATTCCTCTGATGGTTTCTCTGATGGTTATTCTGGTGGTTCCTCTGATAGTTCCTCTAATCGTTCCTCTGATGGGTCCCCTGATGGGTCCCCTGATGGGTCCCCTGATGGGTCCCCTGATGGTTCCCTCTGATGGGTCCTCTGATGATCCCTCTGATGGTTCCCCTGATTCATCTGATGGTTATTCTGGTGGTTCCTCTGCTGGTTCCTCTGAAAGGTTCCTCTGATGGTTCCTCTAATGGTTCCGCTAATGGGTCCTATGATGATCCCTCTGATGGTTCCTCTGATGGTTATTCTGGTGGCTCCTCTGATGGTCCCTCTGATGGTTCATCTGATGATCCCTCTGATGGTTCCTCTAATAATTCCTCTGATGGTTATTCTGGTGGTTCCTCTGATAGTTCCTCTAATCGTTCCTCTGATGGTTCCTCTAATGGTTCCTCTGATGGGTCCCCTGATGGTTACTCTGATGGTTACTCTGATGGTTCCTCTGATGGTTCCTCTGATGGTTCCCCTGATTCATCTGATGGTTATTCTGGTGGTTCCTCTGCTGGTTCCTCTGAAAGGTTCCTCTGATGGTTCCTCTGATGGTTCCTCTGATGGTTATTCTGGTGGTTCCTCTGATAGTTCCTCTGATGATCCCTCTGATGGTCCCTCTGATGGTTCATCTGATGATCCCTCTGATGGTTCCTCTAATAATTCCTCTGATGGTTTCTCTGATGGTTATTCTGGTGGTTCCTCTGATAGTTCCTCTAATCGTTCCTCTGATGGTTCCTCTGATGGTTCCTCTGATGGGTCCCCTGATGGGTCCCCTGATGGGTCCCCTGATGGTTACTCTGATGGTTCCCTCTGATGGGTCCTCTGATGATCCCTCTGATGGTTCCTCTGATGGTTATTCCTCTGATAGTTCCTCTAATCGTTCCTCTGATGGTTCCTCTGGTTCCCCTGATGGTTATCCTCTGGTTCCTCTGGTTCCTCTGATAGTTCCCCTTCATCTGATGGTTATTCGTTCCTCTGCCTCTGAAAGGTTCCTCTGATGGTTCCTCTGATGGTTCCTCTGATGGTTATTCTTCCCCTGATAGGGATGATCCCCCTGATGGTCCCTCTGATGGTCCCTCTGATGGTTCCTGATGATCCCTGATGGTTCCTCTAATAATTCCTCTGATGGTTCTCTGATGGTTATTCTGTGGTTCCTCTGATGTTCCTCTAATCGTTCCTTATTCCTCTGATGGGTCCCCTGATGGTCCCCTGATGGTTTCCTCTGATGGTTCCTCTGATGGGTCCTCTGATGATCCCTCTGATGGTTCCCCTGATTCATCTGATGGTTATTCTGGTTCCTCTGCTGGTTCCTCTGAAAGGTTCCTCTGATGGTTCCTCTGATGGTTCCTCTGATGGTTATTCTGGATGGTTCCTCTGATGGTTCCTCTGATGGTTCCTCTGATGGTTCCCCTGAGGGTTCCTTTGATGATCCCTCTGATGGTCCCTCTGATGGTTCATCTGATGATCCCTCTGATGGTTCCTCTAATAATTCCTCTGATGGTTTCTCTGATGGTTATTCTGGTGGTTCCTCTGATAGTTCCTCTAATCGTTCCTCTGATGGTTCCTCTGAATGATTCCCTGATGGGTCCCCTGATGGGTCCCCTGATGGTTACTCTGATGGTTCCCTCTCCCCTGATGGTTATTCTGGTGGTTCCTCTGCTGGTTCCTCTGATGGTTCCTCTGATGGTTCCTCTAATAATTCCTCTGATGGTTATTCGTTCCTCTGATAGTTCCTCTAATCGTTCCTCTGATGGTTCCTCTGATGGGTCCCCTGATTGTTCCTCTGATGGTTCCTCTGATGGTTCCTCTAATGGGTCCTCTGATGATCCCTCTGATGGGTCCTCTGATGATCCCTCTGATGGTTCCTCTGATGATCCCTCTGATGGTTCCCCTGATTCATCTGATGGTTATTCTGGTGGTTCCTCTGCTGGTTCCTCTGAAAGGTTCCTCTGATGGTTCCTCTAATGGTTCTGCTAATGGGTCCTATGATGATCCCTCTGATGGTTCCTCTGATGGTTATTCTGGTGGCTCCTCTGATGGTCCCTCTGATGGTTCATCTGATGATCCCTCTGATGGTTCCTCTAATAATTCCTCTGATGGTTATTCTGGTGGTTCCTCTGATAGTTCCTCTAATCGTTCCTCTGATGGTTCCTCTAATGGTTCCTCTGATGGGTCCCCTGATGGGTCCCCTGATGGTTACTCTGATGGTTACTCTGATGGTTACTCTGATGGTTCCTCTGATGGTTCCTCTGATGGGTCCTCTGATGATCCCTCTGATGGTTCCCCTGATTCATCTGATGGTTATTCTGGTGGTTCCTCTGCTGGTTCCTCTGAAAGGTTCCTCTGATGGTTCCTCTGATGGTTCCTCTGATGGTTATTCTGGTGGTTCCTCTGATAGTTCCTCTGATGATCCCTCTGATGGTCCCTCTGATGGTCCCTCTGATGGTTCATCTGATGATCCCTCTGATGGTTCCTCTAATAATTCCTCTGATGGTTTCTCTGATGGTTATTCTGGTGGTTCCTCTGATAGTTCCTCTAATCGTTCCTCTGATGGGTCCCCTGATGGGTCCCCTGATGGGTCCCCTGATGGGTCCCCTGATGGTTCCCTCTGATGGGTCCTCTGATGATCCCTCTGATGGTTCCCCTGATTCATCTGATGGTTATTCTGGTGGTTCCTCTGCTGGTTCCTCTGAAAGGTTCCTCTGATGGTTCCTCTAATGGTTCCGCTAATGGGTCCTATGATGATCCCTCTGATGGTTCCTCTGATGGTTATTCTGGTGGCTCCTCTGATGGTCCCTCTGATGGTTCATCTGATGATCCCTCTGATGGTTCCTCTAATAATTCCTCTGATGGTTATTCTGGTGGTTCCTCTGATAGTTCCTCTAATCGTTCCTCTGATGGTTCCTCTAATGGTTCCTCTGATGGGTCCCCTGATGGTTACTCTGATGGTTACTCTGATGGTTCCTCTGATGGTTCCTCTGATGGTTCCCCTGATTCATCTGATGGTTATTCTGGTGGTTCCTCTGCTGGTTCCTCTGAAAGGTTCCTCTGATGGTTCCTCTGATGGTTCCTCTGATGGTTATTCTGGTGGTTCCTCTGATAGTTCCTCTGATGATCCCTCTGATGGTCCCTCTGATGGTTCATCTGATGATCCCTCTGATGGTTCCTCTAATAATTCCTCTGATGGTTTCTCTGATGGTTATTCTGGTGGTTCCTCTGATAGTTCCTCTAATCGTTCCTCTGATGGTTCCTCTGATGGTTCCTCTGATGGGTCCCCTGATGGGTCCCCTGATGGGTCCCCTGATGGTTACTCTGATGGTTCCCTCTGATGGGTCCTCTGATGATCCCTCTGATGGTTCCCCTGATGGTTATTCTGGTGGTTCCTCTGATAGTTCCTCTAATCGTTCCTCTGATGGTTCCTCTAATGGTTCCCCTGATGGGTCCCCTGATGGTTCCTCTGATGGTTCCTCTGATGGTTCCTCTGATGGTTCCTCTGATGGTTCCCCTGATTCATCTGATGGTTATTCTGGTGGTTCCTCTGCTGGTTCCTCTGAAAGGTTCCTCTGATGGTTCCTCTGATGGTTCCTCTGATGGTTATTCTGGTGGTTCCTCTGATAGTTCCTCTGATGATCCCTCTGATGGTCCCTCTGATGGTCCCTCTGATGGTTCATCTGATGATCCCTCTGATGGTTCCTCTAATAATTCCTCTGATGGTTTCTCTGATGGTTATTCTGGTGGTTCCTCTGATAGTTCCTCTAATCGTTCCTCTGATGGTTCCTCTGATGGGTCCCCTGATGGGTCCCCTGATGGGTCCCCTGATGGTTACTCTGATGGTTCCCTCTGATGGGTCCTCTGATGATCCCTCTGATGGTTCCCCTGATGGTTATTCTGGTGGTTCCTCTGATAGTTCCTCTAATCGTTCCTCTGATGGTTCCTCTAATGGTTCCCCTGATGGGTCCCCTGATGGTTCCTCTGATGGTTCCTCTGATGGTTCCTCTGATGGTCCCTCTGATGGTTCATCTGATGATCCCTCTGATGGTTCCTCTAATAATTCCTCTGATGGTTTCTCTGATGGTTATTCTGGTGGTTCCTCTGATAGTTCCTCTAATCGTTCCTCTGATGGTTCCTCTGATGGGTCCCCTGATGGGTCCCCTGATGGGTCCCCTGATGGTTACTCTGATGGTTCCCTCTGATGGTTCCCCTGATTCATCTGATGGTTATTCTGGTGGTTCCTCTGCTGGTTCCTCTGATGGTTCCTCTGATGGTTCCTCTAATAATTCCTCTGATGGTTCCTCTGATGGTTATTCTGGTGGTTCCTCTGATAGTTCCTCTAATCGTTCCTCTGATGGTTCCTCTAATGGTTCCCCTGATGGGTCCCCTGATGGTTCCTCTGATGGTTCCTCTGATGGGTCCTCTGATGATCCCTCTGATGGGTCCTCTGATGATCCCTCTCATGGTTCCCCTGATTCATCTGATGGTTATTCTGGTGGTTCCTCTGCTGGTTCCTCTGAAAGGTTCCTCTGATGGTTCCGCTAATGGTTCCGCTAATGGGTCCTCTGATGATCCCTCTGATGGTTCCTCTGATGGTTATTCTGGTGGCTCCTCTGATGGTTCCTCTAATGGTTCCTCTGATAATTCCTCTGATGGTCCCTCTGATGGTCCCTCTGATAATTCCTCTGATGGTCCCTCTGATGGTTCCTCTGATGGTTCCTCTGATGGTTCCCCTGATGGTTATTCTGGTGGTTCCTCTGATGGTTCCTCTGATGGGTCCCCTGATGGTTCCTCTGATGGGTCCCATGACGGTTGCCCTGACAGTTCCCCTGATGGTCCCTCTGATGGTTCCTCTGATGGGTCCCCTGACGGTTCCCCTGACGGTTCCTCTGACGGTTCCTCTGACGGTTCCTCTGACGGTTCCTCTGACGGTTCCCCTGATGGTTCCTCTGATGGTTCCCTTGATGGTTCCTCTAATAATTCCTCTGATGGTCCCTCTAATAATTCCTCTGATGGTCCCCCTGATGGTCCCTCTGATGGTCCCCCTGATGGTCCCCCTGATTTTCCCCCTGAAGGTTCCACTGATGGTTCCTCTGATGGTTCCTCTGATGGTTCCTCTGATGATCTGCTATCCAGTGCAGCATCATGGAGATTCCTCAAGCTTGTGGTCTGCAGTGGCTTGTTGTTTCCATTCATGCATTTCCTCCAACCAGCTGAAATCTCTGTGGTTTACCAGGTGACATCAGTATTTATAGAATGGGCATTAAAGGTGTTATTAGTGATGTTTAAGTAATTATGCAATGGTCATTCTATTATATAATATAATATAATATGTTTTTAAACACAGCAGGGTCAATCATGATGAGCTCTAATGTCAGAGTGGAATTCTTTCTGCTTCAACAAGTTCTTTAGAGTAAGTGCTTTTTGTAAGAGGCCTTTGCTCCTGTTCGTCTCTCAGCTTTTAGGAGGCAGCATCGAATCCCAAAATTCTAAATTTACATTTGCTCATTCAGCAGACGCTTTTATTCAAAGCCACTTACAAGTGACCTCCATCTGTTTGGAGTCAGTGGAAGCACATAACCCCCATCCAGGCTTCCCTCCACTGGCTGTCTGTACATTTTAGAGTTCATTTTAAATTAATTTTAATAGTTTTAAAATCTTTAAATGGACTTGCCCTGCCTTACCACTCTGAGCTCCTCCATCTGCATGCGGTGTCTCAGGTCAGCTGCTCCTGGAGGTACCGAGTTTCAAGCTCAAGCTCAGAGGGGATGGAGCCTTCTCGATTGCGGCTCCTAAGCTTTGGAACAACCTACCGTTATATATTAGACAGGGCTCGTCACTTTCCACTTTTAATTCTAGTCTTGAAACCATTTTTAACTCTTTGACTTTTAGTAAAATAAAACATATGGGGTGTGGTAGATCAGTGGGTAGGATGTTGGGGTATCAAGCTGAAGGTTGTCGGTTCAGATCCCAGGTCCACTGAAGTTACCAATGTGGGGCCCTTAACTCTAATTGCTCCAGGGACACTGTGGCCAACCCTGTGTTTGCTTTGTAAGTTCATTCATTCATTCATTATCTTACGCTTCATCCTCTATTAGGGTCGCGGTGGGGTTCCCCATGCCCATCCAGGGGAGCACGTCCCGGGCGCTGGTCAGACACCCAGGACAGGGCACCAATCTATCGCTGGGCACACACTCACTCATACAGACACACTCTATAGGGGGCAATTTGGAGAACTCAATTGACTTGATCCATGTTTTTGGACTGTGGGAGGAAAGCGGAGAACCCGGAGGAAACCCACGCGGACACGGGGAGAACATGGAAACTCCACCCAGATGGGGATTCGAACCGGGAATCCCTAGCGCTGAGAGGCGTACGTGCTAACCACTAAGCCACCATGCCGCCGCTTTGTAAGTTGCTTTGGATAAAAGCATCCGCTAAAATAACCAAATATTGTAAACGTAATGCAAAAGAAAATTGGGGTTGTTACAGCACCTCTGGAGCAATGAGGGTTATGGGTCTTGCTCAAGGAACCACATTGGTAACTTTAGTAGACCTGGGATTTGAACTCACAACCTTCAGATCGATAGCTCAGCATGCAGACATCTGGACTGGACTGGACAGCCACAACATCCTTGGAGAAATGAGGTTAGGCACTGTCCGAGTGATGTGATTATTTGTGTCTTTAAAAAGGGAATTCCTTGGTGGTCAGATGAGATTCCAGTCCAGATGTTGTTCTGTGTATTTTAGCATTTTGCTGACTTTACACAGCAGGCGTACAGAACGCACACAGTGGAAGTGTGTCAGCAGTCACAGAGCAAAATAAGCAAAAAGAGAAAAATGGGTAGATAAGTGGTTGGGGTGATGGGGTATCAATATGGAGCTCACATTACATTACATCACATTACATGAGGTTATTTAGCAGATGGACCCCAGCTTGCTGTTTTTGGGGTTCAGGACACAGGGTTGGAACAGCGAGGGTTAAGGGTCTTGGACCCACGTTTGAACACCTAACCTTTACATTAAAAGCCTAACCACTGAGCTACCACTCTAAGGTTTGAGGTTTAAGGTCTAAGGTTTGAAGTCCACCATAAGTTGCCAGTGTGAGCCCTTGAGGCTCACACTGGCAACTTATGGTGGACTTCAAACCTTAGACCTTAAACCTCAAACCTTAGAGTATCATGGTTTCACCTCAAACCTTAGAGTATCATGGTTTCACGCAGACACGGGGAGAACATGGAGACTCCACCCAGATTGGGATTCGAACCGGGAATCCCTAGTGCTGAGAGGAGAACATGCTAACCACTAAGCCACGGTGCCACCATAATCATTGAAAATTCGTGATAATTTCTTAGATAATTGTCGTACCATCTAAATCCGTAATTGTCTCAATTAGTGGGGCAATTAGTATCTCTGATATACCCATCGGCATGTCTTTGAAAAGTGACAAGAAACCGTGAAATGGCAAGACCAACTCAGGCACAGGGAATACATACAGACTCCACACGGAACTCCCAGCGATGTATTGGCGCCCTGTCCTGGGTCTATCTGCCCAGCGCCCGAGACGTTCTCCCCTGGATGGGCATGGGGAACCCCACCGCGACCCTAATAGAGGATAAAGCGGGAGATAATGAATGCCCTTGAGGCTCACACTGGCAACTTATGGTGGACTTCAAACCTTAGACCTTAAACCTCAAACCTTAGAGTATCATGGTTTCACCCTAACCATCAAGTTGGGATATTTACTAATTTGCTAATGAATAACATTACTGCACCATGATGGCAAGTGGACACTCAGCTGCATCGTGGGAATTCACACCATCCTGCTTAAAGTCAACAAAAGTCCAATAATGGAGGCAGGGTGGGTGGGTAGGTGGGTTTGTAGGTAGGTAGATAGGCAGGTGGCCATGTGGGAAGGTATGCTGGTGGCTAGGTGGGTAAATGAGTAGATAGTTAGGTAGTAGATTGTAGTTAGGTGGATAAGAAGGTAGGTAAGTAGCTAGGTATGTGGATGGGTAGATGAGTAGGTAGGCAGGTGGGTGGCTGGATATGTGGGTGGGTAGGTAGATAGGTGATTAGGTAGGTATGTCGGTGGGTAGACGAGTAGGTAGGCAGGTGGGTGGCTGAATAGGTCGGCAGTTGGATGGGTGGGTAGGCAGGTCAGTAGGTGGCTAGGTTGGCGGATGATGGGTAGGTAGGTGCTTTACTTATCCCATAGGAAATTATTAAAATAGGGTTCAGAAAAAAAGTCTTTCTTTAATTGCCCTCAATTACCCCAGCAGCAATATTCATCTTTGCAGGAGACCGACTGAGTCGGGAAATGTTAACATCTACAATTTTGAGAAGTTGTCTCATCAGCTCAATTTGTAATGACATATTATTCATTCATTATCTCCTGCTTTATCTTCTATTAGGGTCGTGGTGGGGTTCCCCATGCCCATCCAGGGGAGAACATCTCGGGCGCTGGGCAGATACACCCAGGACAGGGCGCCAATCCATCGCTGGGCACACACTCACTCACACAGACACACTCTATATGGGACAATTTTGAGAATTCAATTGACTTGATCCATGTTTTTGGACTGTGGGAGGAAACCGGAGAACCCGGAGGAAACCCACGCAGACACGGGGAGAACATGGAAACTCCACCCAGATGGGGATTCGAACCGGGAATCCCTAGTGCTGAGAGGCGAACGTGCTAACCACTAAGCCACCGTGCCGCTATGACATATTATATATTATATAAAGGTTCTGGATCACTCGGTGGTTTTCGCAATAGTAACCTCGTGAAACCTCTAGGGCACTTCAGGTTTTTCTTAGTAGCCCCTCTCCCATTGGTTATCCTTGAATGATGGAAATCAGATAAATCTGTCTGGAATTGTTTTCAGGTGTGACAGTTTACAGTAATCAGAGTGTCTTGAGACAATGTTCTCATCATGCTCCATTTAATGGCCCTGCTCGATCTTCAGGTCAGATTAAAGGAATGCAGGTGAAATGCACGATTCACGGCGTGTCAAGAACAGTTCCTGCCTCACGCTGCACTTATGGAAGTCCTTAGTGGAGCATGATTGCATGTTTCTTTACCTCTGTTGTTTTTTTTTCTTTTGGCAGAGGCTGATTTTCTGCCCGGTCAGTCTGTTATTCTGGGCTCCTAAATTGCTAGTCATTGGGTGGAAGCTACAGCACCGGCGCTTTGTGTTGATTTATTAAGAAAACATAAAAAAATATCCAAATGCATGTGTTTAGTGCAGTGATTCTCAATTATTTTCTGTTAAGCCCCCCCTAGGAAGAAGAAAACATTTTGCGCGCCCCCCCCCACACACACACGCACCCGCCCCTCACCTCACTCCCCCCCCACACATGATTTATCCCCCCAAATTTATCAAAAATTGGATAAATGATTTTTACACGCCCACTGTAGTATGATTTGTAAATTTGTTCTAAGTACACCTCTTTTATAATAATGTATCCTTATTAACAATAAAGAAAACAAAAAAGAAAGAAATATAGATCAACTTAAAACAAAGAATAATTTGATTTACATTGTTTTTTAGTTTGTAACAGAAACGAATGAAATCCTTATTTAAACGTGAAACATTTTTATACTGACTGAAATTTGATACTGAAAAATGAAATTAAATAAAATCAATAAATAATTAATGAATTCAAATTCATCAGCAACATTCATTCAGGAGCTCAATTTATTAACACTTTAACCTACAAAACAAAAATAAATACAACAATTTGTGCCGTTTTTTTTTTTTTTTTTTTTTTTTGAGGAAGTCAGAACTGATGTCTCCAACGCGTCCGTTTTGCAGCACAGCTTTTCTGTAGTAGTTTTCATAAAGCGTAAATATTTGCTGGCTCTACGCGTCACGTTTACGATTAAAAACTCAAGCGGTTATCAGCGTGATTGGGGTGGAATGTCTTTAAGTGACTCCTTCATTTATTTGGCTTCACGCTGTCCACTGACAACATTTAAAGACACAGAAGACACACCGGTCTTTCTTCATCTCCCACCTCAGTTACAGTGAAGCTACAGTTACAGTGAAGCTACAGTTACAGTGAAGTTACAGTTACAGTGAAGTTACAGTTACAGTGAAGTTACAGTGAAGTTACAGTGAAGCTACAGTTACAGTGAAGTTACAGTTACAGTGAAGTTACAGTGAAGTTACAGTGAAGCTACAGTTACAGTGAAGTTACAGTTACAGTGAAGTTACAGTTACAGTGAAGTTACAGTGAAGTTACAGTGAAGCTACAGTTACAGTGAAGTTACAGTTACAGTGAAGCTACAGTGAAGCTACAGTTACAGTGAAGTTACAGTAACAGTGAAGTTACAGTTACAGTGAAGTTACAGTGAAGTTACAGTGAAGCTACAGTTACAGTGAAGTTACAGTTACAGTGAAGTTACAGTGAAGTTACAGTGAAGCTACAGTTACAGTGAAGTTACAGTTACAGTTACAGTGAAGTTACAGTTACAGTGAAGTTACAGTGAAGTTACAGTGAAGCTACAGTTACAGTGAAGTTACAGTTACAGTGAAGTTACAGTTACAGTGAAGTTACAGTGAAGTTACAGTGAAGTTACAGTGAAGCTACAGTTACAGTGAAGTTACAGTGAAGTTACAGTTACAGTGAAGTTACAGTTACAGTGAAGTTACAGTGAAGTTACAGTGAAGTTACAGTGAAGTTACAGTTACAGTGAAGTTACAGTGAAGTTACAGTGAAGTTACAGTGAAGCTACAGTTACAGTGAAGTTACAGTTACAGTGACGCTACAGTTACAGTGAAGTTACAGTTACAGTGAAGTTACAGTTACAGTGAAGTTACAGTGAAGTTACAGTGAAGCTACAGTTACAGTGAAGTTACAGTTACAGTGAAGTTACAGTGAAGTTACAGTGAAGTTACAGTGAAGCTACAGTTACAGTGAAGTTACAGTTACAGTGAAGCTACAGTTACAGTGAAGTTACAGTTACAGTGAAGTTACAGTTACAGTGAAGTTACAGTGAAGTTACAGTGAAGCTACAGTTACAGTGAAGTTACAGTTACAGTGAAGCTACAGTGAAGTTACAGTTACAGTGAAGTTACAGTTACAGTGAAGCTACAGTGAAGTTACAGTTACAGTGAAGCTACAGTTACAGTGAAGCTACAGTTACAGTGAAGCTACAGTTACAGTGAAGTTATGGTTACAGTGAAGTTACAGTGAAGCTACAGTTACAGTGAAGTTACAGTTACAGTGAAGCTACAGTGAAGTTACAGTGAAGTTACAGTTACAGTGAAGCTACAGTGAAGTTACAGTTACAGTGAAGTTACAGTTACAGTGAAGCCAGGCGCTACATTCGCTTCGACATTTAGTTTTCGGTTGAATTTTGTTGCTCTCATTATCTTCGTCTCTCTCTGTCTTTCTCTCCTCATCTCTGTTAAATATTTTTCCATGTTGTCTCTTGAGGGTTTGTTCAGTACACTTAATATCAATTGCTCTGTGATTTCTTGTTATGCGCCCCCCCAGCCACCGCACTGCGCCCCCCAGGGGGGCACCCCCCACTATTTGAGAAGCACTGATTTAGTGTCATGGAGTTTTGAAATTTTTATTCAATAAGGAATATAACAGTGTATTTCTTCTACATCACACAGTGCACATTTTCTGGTGATAATACATTTATCACATCTTCTACAGCAGGGATAGGCCATCCCAATCCTCCAAACCATTCATTCATTCATTCATTATCTCCCACTTTATCCTCTATTAGGGTCATGGGGGGTTCCCCATGCCCATCCAGGGGAGAACATCTCGGGCGTTGGGCAGATAGACCCCGAACAGGGCGCCAATCCATCGCTGGGCACACACTCACTCACAAAGACACACTCTATATGGGGCAATTTGGAGAATTCAATTGACTTGATCCATGTTTTTGGAGTGTGGGAGGAAACCGGAGAACCCGGAGGAAACCCACGCAGACACGGGGAGAACATGGAAACTCCACCCAGATTGGGATTCAAACCGGGAATCGCTAGCGCTGAGAGGAGAACATGCTAACCACTAAGCCACCGTGCCGCCATAATCATTGAAAATTCGTGATAATTTCTTAGATAATTGTCGTACCATCTAAATCCGTAATTGTCTCAATTAGTGGGGCAATTAGTATCTCTGATATACCCATCGGCATGTCTTTGAAAAGTGACAAGAAACCGTGAAATGGGAAGACCAACTCAGGCACAGGGAGTACATACAGACTCCACACGGAACTCCCAGCGATGTATTGGCGCCCTGTCCTGGGTGTATCTGCCCAGTGCCCGAGACGTTCTCCCCTGGATGGGCATGGGGAACCCCACCGCGACCCTAATAGAGGATAAAGCGGGAGATAATGAATGAATGAATGGAATACAGAGAGCTCACTCAGTTAATTTTAGGTGCAGGTTGTACCGCAGCAGCAGCACACACTGCAGGATGCATCTGGAAGTGAGACAGCAATGAGGCCAATGTGGGAGTGGTAGCTCAGTGGTCAGGATGTTGGGTTATCAATCTGAAGGTTGTGGGTTCAAATCCCAGGTCCACTGAAGTTACCAATGTGGGTCCTTGAGCAAGACCCTTAACCCTCATTACTCCAGAGATGTTGTGATGAACCCTGTGCTCACCTTGTAAGTCGCTTTGGATAAAAGCGTCCAATAAATGACCATTCATTCTGAAGAACGTCTGCTAGTGTAATTAAATCACGTTGGAATAGGTTTCACTCAGCACACACTTTACCGGGTTTCTGAGTGAAATGTTAAAATGTTCAAATTTTATTACACATAAGACGGTCTCAGTTATTCATTAATTCATTCATTCATTATCTTCCGCTTTATCCTCTATTAGGGTCGCGATGGGGTTCCCCATGCCCATCCAGGGGAGAACGTCTCGGGCGCTGGGCAGATACACCCAGGACAGGGCGCCAATCCATCGCTGGGCACACACTCACTCACACAGACACACTCTATATGGGGCAATTTGGAGAACTCAATTGACTTGATCCATGTTTTTGGACTGTGGGAGGAAACCGGAGAACCCGGAGGAAACCCACGCAGACACGGGGAGAACATGGAAACTCCACCCAGATTGGGATTCGAACCGGGAATCCCTAGTGCTGAGAGGAGAGCATGCTAACCACTAAGCCACCATGCCGCTACCATTAAGAATATAACCTGTTAATTTACATTTAGTCATTTAATTTACATGTGCTCTAAACAGTGTGACTTGACTCTCTGAAATTCACCCCGTTATCAGGGTCCAGACTCTGTGCTGCCTCATGTACCAGGTGACGGGGCACTGAGGTTGTGTGGCTTTACAGAGGCGCTCTCCTCAAACCCCATCAGCAGATTCCAGACGTCTGTGCTGAATAACTGCGCTGCTGCGTTCTCCCTGCTGCTCTTTGCTTATGGAAATTCTCTTGCACAACAGCATTTCGATTTGCATGAACTGTTACAACCTCTGTATTGATTAGATCTGAGCTTCAGAGCATAACAGCAGAAGTTGTCACCTACATTTTTTCTTTCTTAATATTTAATTGGTTTTATAGTTGGTTTTCAGTGTTAGTTTGTTTTTGCTGACAAAGAAAATTAATCATAAAATATAAATGTCGAGTTAATTTAGCACGTTCGCCTCTCAGCACTAGGGATTCCCGGGTTCGAATCCCCATCTGGCTGGAGTTTCCATGTTCTCCCCGTGTCCGCGTGGGTTTCCTCCGGGTTCTCCGGTTTCCTCCCACAGTCCAAAAACGTGGATCAAGTCAATTGAGTTCTCCAAATTGCCCCATATAGAGGATGTATGTGTGAGTGAGTGTGTGCCCAGCGATGGATTGGCGCCCTGTCCTGGGTCTATCTGCCCAGCGCCCGAGATGTTCTCCACTGGATGGGCATGGGGAACCCCACCGCGACCCTAATAGAGGATAAAGCGGAAGATAATGAATGAATGAATGAATGAATGAATTTACCTTTAAGTGCGACACAGTGGCTTAGTGGTTAGCATGTTCTCCTCTCAGCGTTAGGGATTCCCACTTCGAATCCCCACCTGGGTGGAGTTTCCATGTTCTCCCCGTGTCTGCGTGGGTTTCCTCCGGGTTCTCCGGTTTCCTCCCACAGTCCAAAAACGTAGATCAAGTCAATTGAGTTCCATATAGAGTGTGTTTGTGTGAGTGAGTGTGTGCCCAGCGATAGATTGGCGCCCTGTCCTGGGTTCTATCTGCCCGAAACCCCCCCCCCCCCCCCCTCGCGACCGTAATATAGGATGAAGCGGAAGATAATGGATGGATGGAATTTACCTTGAATCCATGTTTTTGGACATTGGGAGAACATGGAAAGTCCAACCAGATTGGGATTCAGACCTGGATCCCCAGCATTGACCGAGGACATAACCACTAAGTCACTGTGCCGCCCTAATATAGGATTTAGTGGAAGACAATGAGATGAATATTAAGTGTACAGTCATGAAAGACCTGCTGTGATGCATGTTATTGATTATTGTGGTTATGATTATTGTGGGCGGCACGGTGGCTTAGTGGTTAGCACGTTCGCCTCTCAGCACTAGGGATTCCCGGTTCGATTCCCCATCTGTGTGGAGTTTCCATGTTCTCCCCGTGTCTGCGTGGGTTTCCTCCGGGTTCTCCGGATTCCTCCCACAGGCCCCACTTGCTTAAAAATCTAAGCAGTAAAGAAACTTTGTCCCTCTGGCGCCAACAATCCTGTCACAGTCAAAACTGCTGAGATCATTTGATTTTAATAAGGAAGCTTAATATTACATGCTACCATACAACTAACCAACAAAATAACTGCTAAGATAAAGATGTGTACAGAACTGCACCACTGTAGTTAATTTATTATGATAACCATGATAAAGTAAGGGGCGGCACATTGGTTTAGTGGTTAGCACGTTCTCCTCTCAGCACTAGGGATTCCCGGTTCGAATCCCAATCTGGGTGGAATTTCCATGTTCTCTCCATGTCCGCGTGGGTTTCCTCCGGGTTCTCCGGTTTCCTCCCACAGTCCAAAAACATGGATCAAGTCAATTGAATTCTCAAAAATCGCCCCATCTAGACTGTGTCTGTGTGAATGAGTGTGTGCCCAGCGATTGATTGGCGCCCTGTCCTGGGTGTAACTGCCCAGAGCCCGAAACATTCTCCCCTGGGTGGGCATGGGGAACCCCACCGCGACCCTAATAGAGGATAATGCGGGAGATAATGAATGAATGAATGATTATTGTGGATATGGTGCGTGTCTGTGATTTTGAGGGGAAGGATTTACACTGTGAGCTTTGTAACAAGCCACTTTCATTTGTATGCAGACAGTGTATCTCTGATAGTATAACAGGTCTAACAGGGTTTTCCAGGGTTTACCAAACACAACTCACCATTTTAATTTGATGTTATGGGTGCAGTGTGATAATGCATTTCATAAACTGTAATTATTAATCCGGCTTTACCGATTTATCAGTCTTTCTCACCGATGCGTTGCCTTGTTGCGCCTGCGAACCACAGGAGAAATCAGATATGAAGTGCTGCATCTTTTTCATCCGTTTGGACTCCAGTATGCGGTGCGCTGAATGAAAATGACCCTCTTTGAAACTAGAACATGTCCCGAACAGCCAGTGAAAAAGATGGAGACAGTCGCTGAGCTAATTAAGCCGTGTGCCGTTTTTCTTACCGAGTGCGGAATCCCTTTATAACGGCTTCCTATCAAGTGGAGATTGAGATTCATCCTCCCATTAGTGCAATTAGTCTTGGAAATGTCTGGAGCGATTTACAAACGTCCGGCTTCTCATTGCAGGAGCATCTTTAACTCTTCAGGTGTGTGGTTAATGTGGGAAAGCCGGAATGGAACGTCGTAAAGCTGAAGGCTAACAAACTTCTTTCCATCGAGTAATGAAGAACAGCTGCATTCCAGAAACACCGCCGTCATGTCCCATGCTGACAGCACTGCAAATCGCCTTTCAGTCATTCAAATCGCGATTTTCCAAATTTCTACCAAAAAGAAATTGAAATTAGTGATTCGTATTTATAGCCTCATTCATTCATTCATTCATTCATTCATTATCTCCCGCTTTATCCTCTATTAGGGTCGCGGTGGGGTTCCCCATGTCCGTTGGGTTCCCCAACGTTTCGGGCGCTGGGCAGATAGACCCAAGACAGGGAGCCAATCCATCGCTGGGCACACACTCACACAGACACACTCTATATGGGACAATTTGGAGAACTCAATTGACTTGATCCATGTTTTTGGACTGTGGGAGGAAACCGGAGAACCTGGAGGAAACCCACGCGGACACGGGGAGAACATGGAAACTCCACCCAGTTGGGGATTTGAACCGGGAATCCCCAACTTCCCTTGTTCCCACGTTCGTGCTGAGAGGCGAACGTGCTAAACCACTAAGCCACCGTGCCGCCCCTTTATAGCCTCAATGTATTTTAAATAAACAACATATTTTACTTAACATGTGAAATTGTTTTTTCTTAAAGTCTTATCTCTTAATCATCTGCTTAATTCTCGCGCATGGAGGGGGGGGTGGGGCATGTTTATCCCCATGCATATTCTGGGGAGAATGTTTCAGGCGGAGGGCAGATACACCCAATCTATCACTGGGCACCATCTCACTCACATAGACACACACACACACACTTTTATGGGGCAATTTAGAGCATTCAATTTACCTTGAATCCATGTTTTTTGGACTGTGGGAGGAAACTGGAGAACCTGGAGGAAACCCACGGGGACACGGGGAGAACATGGAAACTCCACCCAGATTGGGATTTGAACTGAGAGGCGAACGTGCTAACCACTACACCACCTACAAGGGAACAAGAAAAACAAGGGAAGAAGAAAAAAAAAAAAAAACAAACAAAAAAACCCTAATAATAATAATACCATAAATTATAAGAAAAACAAGTACACTGATTTCAAATACAACTTAAACAAATAAAAATAGTTAATCAAAACAAAAACACAAGTCCTTTGACATAATCCAATATAGGTTTCCAGGTTTGGTTGGTAGAGTTTTGTGCACCCTGACCGCGACTACATGAAAGCTCCATTGACACAAAATTGAGCATCTCGGACAACCAGTGTTTGAATGAAGGAGCATGGGGCAATTTCCAATAAAGAAGAATTTTTTTTTTTGCCACAACCATACCGGCCATTACTACTTGCTGAATGGAATATGGGAGCATGGCCACTGCTGTAGAATATCCACAAATTACTATAGCAGGGTCGAATTTAAATTGTATTTTGAGAGCCAAGTAAATATGTTTGACCAAAATTCTTGAATAATAGGGCAAAATAAAAATGAGTGTGCCAGAGAACCATCCTCAATTTTACATCTCTCACAAAGTGGAGATGCAGAAGCATAAATCTTATGTAATTTTACCTTTGAATAATGGAGTCTATGTATTACCTTAAATTGAATTACCTTTAATTGAAAATTAAAGCGTGAAATCCTTTATACAGAGCTTATTAAATGAGAGTTTTAACAATAAAATTAAAATTGCATGAATAAAATTACTGACATACAAAACCTTTTTATTTTATTGATTCTATTTGTATTTGTTACAGCATATAGTAGTAAATATGCCTTTTGCTCAGATGGAAATGTACGATTTGTACAATATGTGGGTGTGGTAGCTCAGTGGTTGGATGTCAGGCTGTCAATCAGAAGGTTATGGATTTAAATTCCAGGTCCACTATGTTCCAACTTACCAATGTGGCTCCTTGAGCAAGACTCGTAACCCTCATTGCTCCAGGGATGCTGGATGGCCAACCCTGTGTTCTGACCCCACCTATCAAGTTGGGATTCTTGTAAATTGCTTTGTTTAAAATGATTAGATTGGGCAATTTAGAGTAGCCAATTCACCTTGAATACATGTTTTTGGATCGTAGGAGAAAACCACTGCATGAATCAAATTACTGACATAAAATACTTTTTATTTTATTGAAACTATTTGTATGGGCGGCACGGTGGCTTAGTGGTTAGCACGTTCGCCTCTCAGCACTAGGGATTCCCGGTTCGAATCCCAATCTGGGTGGAGTTTCCATGTTCTCCCGTGTCTGCGTGGGCTTTTCCTCCGGGTTCTCCGGTTTCCTCCCATAGTCCCAAAACTTGGAACAAGTCAATTGAGTTCTCCAAATTGCCCCATATAGAGTGTGTCTGTGTGAGTGAGTGTGTGCCCAGCGATGGATTGGCGTCCTGTCCTGGGTGTATCTGCCTAGCGCCCGAAACGTTTTCCCCTGGATGGGCATGGGGAACCCCCCCCGCGACCCTAATAGAGGATAAAGCGGAAGATAATGAATGAATGAACCTATTTGTATTTGTTACAGTATATTGTAGTAAATAGGTGTGGTAGCTCAGTGGTTAGGGTTTTGGGGGTTTTGAAGGTTGTGGGTTCAAATCCCAAGGTCCACTGAAGTTACTCATGTGGCTCCATGAAGAAGACCCTTAACCCTCGTTACTCCAGGGCTGCTGTATAGCCAACGCCGACCCCAACCATCAAGTCAACTTTGAATAAAAACATCTGTAAAATGACCTCATGTAATATTAATGTAAGTACGACCATATTTAGGAAATACCAGAATTCCTAACTTTACTTTCCCAACTTCTTTCTGATTTTATACTTCAATATAAACAAAAATATTATAAAGAAGCTAAGAATCTGACTGCGGAAGATGTTGACAGAAATATTGCCACCACAAATCATTACCTTATTGCAAAGCAGTTGTTGGCAATTATAGCTTCAAGAAGTCTGCAGTAAGAAGTAATCTAGTTTTTGTAACGTTGTAATTTGATTTTGAATCATTCCTCTTGGCAAAGCTTCATTAATCACTCAACATTGCCAGGCTTTTGCTGATCTGATGTACACGTTTGTTCAACTGTTACTCAAAGCAAACCACTGAAATGGTTTATTACCTGATCTTTTTCTTCTGTATGTCGGTTGAGGTTTTTTGCGTGGCTGGTGGTGACGGATGTCTGGTAGTCGTGCTGGGGTGATATTGCATTTGTGAGAAGTTGTACCATCTATCCATTTTCAAATCAAATCCATTGGATTTTTTTGCGTAAGTATAGTGGACAGCACATTTTAGAAAGTTCAGACACAAAATTAAGGGGTGTTTGTAGTAATGGCCATTCAGTTAAATGATTGTCAGAGGGCACTGAGGTTAAATGATGCACTATAGGGACAATAGTGCACCAACAAATTACACCTGCAGAAGGTTTTACTTTACATTTTTTTGTTGCAAACACTTTTATCCAACAAGCATCCAAAATTGTTTGTTTGGCTCAAAGCCCAAGTTCAAGTGCTGCACATGTGATGCAGCACACCCTGAAGCACTGAGGGTCATGCCTATAAGGGTCATGCCTATGGCTCCACATTGAGAACTTTGGTGGACTTGGGATTTTAACCTTTAAACTACTACAATAGCTTCCACTTTTATAATAATAATAATAATAGTAATAATCATTTTGACTTGTAGCCACCTTCTAACATTGATGGGTTTTGAGTTGAGTTGCAGATTCGTAGATGCATAGTTTGGTGAAACATAAGTCCAGTGAGTTCGACTGTGGCAGGATTGTTGGTGCCAGCCAGGCTAGTTTGCTATCTCTTTTTTGTTATTAAGAAATAACTATTAATTAAATGCAGATTTGAGAATGGAAACACTGTGCATCTGTCTGTCTGTCAATTTATCTTAGCCAATAACGTGACAGAAGTTTATGCGTAACATCATAGAGATACAATGTTTATATCATCCATCAGTTTGGGGAAACATAAGTCCAGTGATTTTGACTGTGGCAGGATTGTTGGTGCCAGGCAGGTTGGTTTCAATATTTTGCTAAATGTGGATCTCCATGGGTTTAGTGCACATCAATCTCAGAATAGTGCTATAAAGGAAGAACCATTATCTAGATGCAGATGAGAATGAAAACACCTTGTTAAAATCTGTCTACACTGCAAAAAATGACATCGTAACATTCAGAAAATCTTAAAGTGGAACAAATCTTGTTTTCGATTTGAATGGGTTTATAAGTAAGATATATAATCCAGATTTTAGAAACTTTTTCTTATTTTGAGAATTCTTAACAAGCTAAATTGACTATATGTCGGCAGATAATTTTCTTGTACATTTTTATTGATTTGTGTTTATTTCACTCATTTTTGACATTTTATATATTTTTTGCAGTGTTGTTATCTTAGCCAATAACATGACAGCATTGCATTGTGTAACATCATAAAGATCATCTAGGATGTCATCCATCAGCTTGGGACAACATGAGTCCAGTGTTTTGACTGTGGAAGGATTGTTGGTGCCAAACATTTACATTTCATTTGCATTAAATCATTTCAGATTCACTTTTATCCAAAGTGACTTACAAATGAAAAAACAACACAAGTCTGGGGTTAAGGAAAACACAGCTACACTCTGATAAAATCAGAGCTGATCATTATCCAATCTGGTTTCAAATGTATATTCACCCTACATTTATTTATTTATCAATTAAATTGTTTTATATTTATTTTATTTTTGGTTTAATTATTTCTTTACCCTAGCGCTTCATAGATTTATGTACATCATCCATCCATTATCTTTGTTGGGGAACCCATGCCCATTGAGGGGAGAACGTCTCGGGTGCTGGGCAGATACACCCAGGACAGGACGCCAATCCATCACTGGGTGCACGGTCACTCACACAGACACACTATAGGGGGCAATTTGGAGAATTCAATTGACTTGATCCATGTTTTTGGACTCTGGGAGGAAACCAGAGAACCCGGAGGAAACCCACGCAGACACGGGGAGAACATGGAAACTCCACCCAGATTGGGATTCGAACCGGGAATCCCTAGTGCTGAGAGGCGAATGTGCTAACCACTAAGCCACCGTGCCGCCCTTTATGTACATCAGTTTTAGATTTTAGAATAAAAGCACCTTGTTATTAACAAGCTGAAATAGATAATGACCAGACTGACTCAAGCTGACAGGCCACAGGAGCTCAGATACACAATCTCTCCAGTTGTGATGTAGGTGAGTTGAAAAGCATTTCAGAATGCACCGCATTGCAGACCTCAAGATTAATTTCAAATCAAATTGAGACCCTTCCTGGTGTAAGTATAGTGTTCCTAATGGAGTTCCTCACAAGTGGAGCTTTGGACATGCAGCGTATCCAACAAATTAACAAAGAGATGACAATGGATCTGTTTTTAATCAAGCTGTCAACTGTGTGAGTTTTATGATGAAGATTTTCATTGGTGTCTCATGGTAGTTTTTTCCTAACAGCTTTATATAATGAATGTTTTCCCTCACCGGCACTCTTAAAGAACCCCCTGTGAGTCTACATATTAGCATCTGCACTGGCATGTCAGAACCCTGAAGCATTATTATGAGCTTTATTTAAGCAGGAGTTTGTTTGAGCTGTTGTCTTCACTTTGTGTTTTGCGAGGCCTCAAACTTTTTAATTGAGGATAATTTCAGTCATCGGTCCGACCCCCGGTTCGTTTCATAAATCCAAACAGACTTAATGACTGTTCATTACCAGCGGTGACGGGCACTGGGATGGTATTTTACTAATTAGATCATAAATCACATTTTGGTGTATTAATACCCATTCAGTCTTGAGCTTGTATTTTTATATATTTATTTATTTTCCAGGGCGGCATGGTGGCTTAGTGGTTAGCACGTTCGCCTCTCAGCACTAGTGATTCCCGGTTCGAACTCCAATCTGGGTGGAGTTTCCATGTTCTCCCTGTGTCTACATGGGTTTCCTCCGGGTTCTCCGGTTTCCTCCCACAGTCCAAAAACATGGATCAAGTCAATGGAGTTCTCCAAATTGCCCCATATAGAGTGTGTCTGTGTGAGTGAGTGTGTGCCCAGCGATAGATTGGCATCCTGTCTTGGGTGTATCTGCCCAACGCCCGAGACGTTCTACCCTGGATGGGCATGGGGAACCCCACCGTGACCCTAATAGAGGATAAAGCGGAAGATAATGGATGGATGGATGGATTTATTTTCCAGTACCAGTCAAAAATTTGGACACATCCTCTTTTTGCTCCACCTATTGTCCATGTTCAGTTACTGTAAAGGTAGACTTTGTTCTCCAATTCCAGACTGTAGTCCATCTGTTTGTGAGACTGACTTAAAATGATGCTCAAACAAGGCCATACAGGAGGGAAGGGCTTAAATAGACACTAGGGATCACTGCTGGGATAGGAATAATGCACCAGCCAAACAATGCCGGCTCTGTGGTGGTATCATTGCAGTCCTGACCATTAGAGAACAGAGTAAAGGGGACTAACAAAATATTCGGAGAATCAGATGTTCTCCACTTTGTAACTGTAAAGCTTTAAAATGTATCTATATGTTAAGCAGAACTAATTGGAACCAATGGGAATATTCATTCATCATTCATTCATTCATTCATTATCTTCCGCTTTATCCTCTATTAGGGTCGCGGTGGGCCCCATACCCATCCAGGGGAGAACGTCTCAGGTGCTGGGCAGATACACCCAGGACAGGGCGCCAATCCATCACTGGGCACCAATGGGAATAACCTTTATTTAATTAAATGCAGTCTCAAACTTATGTCTATATAATTTATCTTCATTGGAGCCTCACCTCGTCTTAACTCTGGGATTTAAACCAACCTGTCTTCATTGATGTCAGCTGTAGTGTTTAAGGGTTTTGTGGCTTATGAATTTATCATGCACACAGGCTTTAGTGAACTTCTGCTACTGCATTTTTGAATTAGGAGCGTCTGTGAAACGGATTTACGTCTCTAAAGGAACCACAAAAGGGTGTTCTGTGGGAAGAAAAGCTAATCTTAAGGCTGTCATTTAAATGCAGACGGCGAAATGTTAGTGCATGTTTAATAAACTATGTCTGCGTTTTCCTTTTTGTCCTCTTTGTTTTCTCTTGCGTTCATTAGTTATTGATGTGCACTGGGCTTTGAGACCGTCTCTGTTCAAGTTCCGTGGAAGCGTAATTATTTTCTCTGTGTACACATTCATCACAGTTTGTAGGATAATTAAGCTTTTATAGATAAAAATGATTTTAACGACAAAGCGATATTCACATCCTGTTTAGGTAGAAAGCATAATTAATAATAATAATAATAATAATAATTCATTCATTCATTCATTATCTCCCGCTTTATCCTCTATTAGGGTCACGGTGGAGTTCCCCATGCCCATCCAGGGGAGAACGTTTCGGGCGCTGGGCAGATACACCCAGGACAGGGCGCCAATCTATCGCTGGACACACACTCGCTCACACAGACACACTCTATATGGGGCAATTTGGAGAATTCAATTGACTTGATCCATGTTTTTGGACTGTGGGAGGAAACCGGAGAACCCGGAGGAAACCCACGCAGACACGGGGAGAACATGGAAACTCCACCCAGATTGGGATTCGAACCGGGAATCCCTAGTGCTGAGAGGAGAACATGCTAACCACTAAGCCACCGTGCTGCCCTATTGTTATTATTATTATTATTTTTTTTTTTTCATCATGTGTTTGTGGAAGAGATGTGTTTTGAGATTTTTCTTTAAGATGTTACTGTAAGTGCCTCAGCTTTACAGACAGAGTTGGGAAGATGGTGCCACCATTTATCACTGCTGAACAATACAGAGTGAGAATTAACACCACAGTGAGGTTCAAGCACCAGGCAACATTTATCACTAGAGCAAAGTGAACGAGTCGGAGAGTATTTTGGAAATATAGAGTGAAGGTAAGAAGGTGCAGATCCAGAGATTGTCAGAGTCAGTGTCTTGTACTGAATGCAGCAGCTACAGGGAACCAATGGAGAGCGAGAGAGAGTAATGGAGTGACATGAGTTCTTGGGGTGGTTGAACACTAGTTGGGCTACAGAGTTTGGAATCAGTTGTAGAAGCCCGATCACGCAAGCTGGAAGACCAGAAAACAATGCATCACAGTTATCAAGCTGGGACAGGATGAGGGCTTGGAGCTGAGTAGCATTTTCAGTTAAGAAAGATCTAATCTTCCTGATGTTCTACAGAAAGTATCTGTAGGAACGGGCAGTTTTAGTCAGAAGAGTAATTACGTTTTTCCTTATAGAGTATAGAAGTACATTGGTTGTTTTTGGAAATCAGAATACAGAATGCACTGCTGCTGTGTTGTACACTTTGTTTCGTGCCGTAGTGAGAGTATCTTGTGGTTAAGAGATTGCCGCAGGGTATGAAGCTCCGGTTTGCTCATTACACCAGCCGTCAATGATGCAGTTCTGTGTGTAACGTTCTGTGTTCTGGCTAGATGAAAGGGACTGTCTGGTTTACAGGCTAAAATGATGAATAATTAAGAGTCACTCTGGCTGTGCACAGCGTTCAGTGTGGAACTGAAGACGTGTTTCAGCAGCTCCAGTGAAACTGCTCGTTAAAATGAAGTCATCAGAGGAGCATCGAAAAGTTTCCAAACTTTAACATTAAATAAGAGCATGTTTGGAATTCTGTTGGACTTTAATGCCGTTAAGTTTCAGCGGCCATGTTGGTCTGTTTGTTATTCCACATATAAATACAGATATAAAGTATTATAAAGCCAGAACCCCTGATGATCATTCCATTAGATAAAAGTCCCACAGTGCACTGGGGTTTGTCGCAGTGAGTTAAATCTTAAGTAGTACATTGCCTCAAAGTAGTTGTACCTTGTTCTAAGCCTCAACACTCAAAGAGCAAGCCAAAGAGCAGCAGTGGCAAGAAGAATTTCAAAAAAAAAAATTGGCAAAAAAAAAATATATTGTGAGGACCAGTGCTTGGTGATCTCATCTCATTATCTTCTTCTTCTACTAGGGTTGTGGGGTTCCCAATGCCCATCCGGGGGAGAACGTTTTGGGCGCTGGGCAGATGGTACATGGTGCTAATTTATCTCTAAATGCACACTCACTCACATACACAGAGAGACAAACATATGGGGCAATTTAAATTAAGGCAATTTAGAGCAGCCAATTTACCTTTAATCTATATTTTTGGACTGTGGAAGGAAACCGAAGAACTCTGAGAAAACCCATGGAAACTCCACCCAGTTTGGGATTCGAACCTGGATCCCCAGCTCTGTGAGGTGAACATGCTAACCATGCTGCCCCCACTTTGTGATCTACATACCATTATACAACAAAAAAAGCACGAGAAGGCATGTCATTCTTGCGATTACGGGAAATCGTGGGAAAAAAGATGTTAGCGGAGTACAGTTACAACTCTTTCCTGTGATTTATTCACAATAAAACACGGATCATAAGCTCTGTGAGGCGAATTCAAAAATTCTTTGCTAACCATTTTCTGTGCTAGTCCGCCCCACGGTGGCTTAGTGGTTAGCACGTTCGCCTCTCAGCGCTATTATACAACGGTTCGAAGCACGGGAGGAGTTTCCATGTTCTCCCCGTGTTTGTGGGTTCCTCCGGGAAATCGTTTCCCCCCACAGGGAAAAAATGGATGTCAGCGGATTCTCCAAATTGCCCCAACTAGAGTGTGTCTGTGATTTGAGTGTGTCACAGTGACGGATGGCGCCCTGTCCTGGGTCTATCTGCCCAGTGCCAAGGTTCTCCTCTAATGGGCAAAACCCACCGCGACCCTAATAGAGGAAAAGCAAAATTTTCTGTGATATAATTTAGTCCGCGGCATGGTGGTTTAGTGGTTAGCACGTTCGCCTCTCAGCACTAGGGATTCCCGGTTCGAATCCCCATCTGGGTGGAGTTTCCATGTTCTCCCCGTGTCCGTGTGGGTTTCCTCCGGGTTCTCCGGTTTCCCCCCACAGTCCAAAAACATGGATCAAGTCAATTGAGTTCTCCAAATTGCCCCATGTAGAGTGTGTCTGAGTGAGTGTCTGTGTCTGTGTGTGTGCCCAACGATAGATTGGCACCCTGCCCTGGGTGTATCTGCCCAGCGCCCAAAACGTTCTCCCCTGGATGGGCATGGGGAACCCCCACGCGACCCTAATATATAGGATAAAGCGGAAGATAATGGATGGATGAATGAATGAATAATCTAGTCCGGTTTTTAAAGTGAACACTGATCACTGAGAACAGGATTCTGGTTTCTCTACCAATCCAAAACTACCATCTAGTGGCCAATTATTTGTTTTATATTAATCTGTATTTCCATTTATGGTACATAATTTAAAATAATGTATTCACGCATTGATACCAATGTGAAACCCTTAGAGGTGTGTGATTGTCAATTATGTCACTGCTGGACAAACGGCTCAGCCAATCAGATTTAAGGACCGGAACCACCTGGTTTATAATGCTTCTATATGCTCTGGGCACCTTGTCACAGAGGGCTAAGTCTATTAATAACCTCATAAGACTGCAGAAATCAGAGGAAAGCCGGCCTGAGTGAATTTAGAATGAGTTCAGCTGAACTCTAGGGAGTCGTTCATTGGTTTTGTTGCTTCATCACTCAAGACTCGCAGCTTTGTTCTAACGCTGAAGAAACAAACCAGTTCCATTATCAAATCAACTCGTCTAATCAACTGCTATTAGCGGGGAGCTGATTGCTTCTGTGTGCAGCAAGAAAGAGCATAACATAAGTAATTAAAGGAGGATGAATCTATTGGGGGCAGCCTTAATGTCTGTTGCTTGTATCCTTTAGTTCACTGATTTATTGTACATGAGGATGAGGCTCGTAACACTGCACGAAGAATAAAAGTCTGAGACTACTCAGGGACAAGCTGTTCCAGTTTTGTGATTAAAGGTGTTTTATGAATGTGTGATGTAGCACAATTACAACCCATAATACGCTTTAATGCTTTGACACAAGACGATCATGAAGGGTCGACTGCTATAAACTTTCATCACAGTCATCCCTATTAAAGATGACTCGACGTTAATAGCACAATAAATCTGTCAGTATCATCACAGTATCATTGAAATATTGAAAAATCTGCTGGGATCCTTGCTACATGGGTGCATGCTGTGATTACAGCAAAAGGAGAACATGCCAAACACTAATGACTTGTAAGACTCATGCATTTAAAGAATCGACGTTTGTCATATTCCATGTATTTAAACTTGACAAATTAGGAGGAAAATGCAAAACCAAAGTATATTGGACTTCCATTCCATTCCACAATCTTCTACTTAATTCTACACTAGGGTCGCAAATGGAAGAACGTTATCACGGGGCACACACTGTGTATTGCTGTGTGTGTGTTCAGCAGTAGATTGGCACACTGCCCTGGGTGTATCTGCCCAACACCAGAATATATATATATATATATATATATATAGGATAAGATAAGATAGACCTTTATTTGTCTCACAATGGGGAGATTCACATTCTCAGCAGCAAGTTACATTAGAAAAAAGGTGAAAAGGGTATTTAGTAATTAGAAAGAAAAAAAAAACTAGGAAAATTTAAACACGTTCTCCTCTCAGCACTAGGGATTCCCGGTTCGAATCTCCATCTGGGTGGAGTTTCCATGTTCTCCCCGTGTCTGCGTGGGTTTCCTCCGGGTTCTCCGGTTTCCTCCCACAGTCCAAAAACATGGATCAAGTCAATTGAATTCTCCAAATTGCCCCATATAGAGTGTGTCTGTGTGAGGAGTGTGTGCCCAGCGATGGATTGGCGCCCTGTCCTGGGTCTATCTGCCCAGCGCCCGAGACGTTCTCCCCTGGATGGGCATGGGGAACCTCACCGCGACCCTAATAGAGGATAAAGCGGGAGATAATGAATGAATGAATGAATGAATATATAAGGACTTTTGGACTGTGGGAGGAAACTGGAGAACCCTGTGAAAACCCACATGAAGGACATCATGATTGGGATTCGAACCTGGATCTCCAGCACTAACCACTAAGCCACCATGCTGCCCAATTTCAGACTTGGACATAAACATTCACCAGTAAAAATCAAACTTTTATGACTTTTATGTTTCTTCATGAATAAGGATCCATGGATACTACATAGAAACATCAGATGTATTAGGTATGTGGAGATGAAAGCCTCTTAATGTGGTTATTCTGTGGTTAAACCAGCCGAGACGTAAAGTACCACTTTGTTATTTCTCTATGTTGTAATCAATTGGAACAGTTTGCTTTCTTGGTTAAATAAACAACTGAAAACACACCAAGATCCTGTTATACACACGGTTTTCATCTCTTAATTCTGATGCTGTGTACTTGTGGACATGCTGCTGAGGCTTCTACATCTGCTGCTTCCTGGAATCCGTTTATTTCACATTTCATTTGGGTTCCAGCTGTTTATAGATTAGTACAGACATCTGTATATTGTGTGTGTGTGTGTGTGTGTGTCTGTGTGTGTCTGTTCCTAATACAAATCCACACGGTTGCTATGATTACCACGACCACCACCCAAATTATACCTGTTCTGTGATGGTCCTGAGAACCAACAGGGGACTAACAAAGACAACAGATATACTATGATAACAGATTTTCAGTTAATATTAATCATAATTATATGAGTCAAATAACTAACTTTAATAAAAAAAGTGCCTGAAATCACAGTAACTATCTACGGTTCCATATCTTTATTATTTATTTAGTTTAAACATAAAATAAGATTTGTTCAATTTTAACACGAAATATTGTTTGTGACTCAAAATATTAATTTCATTCATTACATTCTGCTTATTCCTATAGGTTTGCGGGTGCGCGGCGGGGGGGGGGGGGGGGGGGGGGGTGTTCGTGCGAGTTGCTTCATTTGGTCTGAAGTTTTGGATGTGATGTGTTAATTGTATCATTTTAAGCTCACTTAATTGCAAAAATTATTAATCGTCTCATTCGTAATACTACACTCTGTAACTGTATCAGAGTCATTATGATTTTTTTTAATCCCCGGGGGGGGAAATTGCAGCATATATATATATATATATATCATTCATTCATTAATTATCTTCCGCTTTATCCTATATTAGGGTTGCGGGAGGGGGGGGGGGGTAACCCATGCCCATCCAGGGGAGAACGTTTCGGGCGCTGGGCAGATACACCCAGGACAGGGTGCCAATCTATCGCTGGGCACACACTCACTCACACATACACACTCTATATGGGGCAATTTGGAGAACTCAATTGACTTGATCCATGTTTTTGGACTGTGGGAGGAAACCGGAGAACCCGGAGGAAACCCACGCAGACACGGGGAGAACATGGAAACTTCACCCAGATGGGGATTCGAACCGGGAATCCCTAGCACTGAGAGGCGAACGTGCTAACCACTAAGCCACCGTGCCGCCATATATACACACACACACACACACACACACACACACACACACACAACACACATATATATGTATATATATATATATATATATATATATATATATATATATATATATATATATATATATATATATATATATATATATATATATATATATTGCCATACATACTGTACCAAATTTGTATAAATATATTTTTGTATATTATATGTGTATATATATATATATATATATATATATATATATATATATATATATATATATATATATATTTTTTTTTTTTTTATACTTTTTGTAAAACGACACAATCCATCTTTATGGTAACTGGTCCACTGGTTCTGTAACTATTTTTTTCAACTGCCATGCATTATAGGAAATAACAATGACAGTATCCAGTAAATTTCCTGTTTTTAAGTTAGAAACTCGGACAGGAACTGTTTAAAATGGGGACTCTGTCCTCTGGATCTCACTGAAGGTTAAATCTTTAATTAGAACATGCACGGTACATTTATATGATATTAGACCATGATCCATTTAAACTTGAATTAAATCTTCTTATCTTTGTGGCATATTTTCACTAATTTGTAAACCATTTGTAACTGATCAGAACCCTCATATGATGTAAAGACTTCTTACTGTGTTTTAAAAAAACTAATTTTACTAAACTGCTGTGTATATATTCCATTTGGATGTTATGATAGTCGAAGCACGACAATGTTTTGTCTAATGGTGATATAGGAAATAGCTGTAGGTGGTAGATCATGCTGAGGTCATTAACCTAGATTTGGTTCAGTGGCTGAGAGATGAGTACAGGAAGATGAATGAGCGCTCCTTCTGGAAGATTCTCATCTGTGTTTGCAGTTCTTGCTTTTGTGATTTGCTCTGCTTTCTTTGTCCTGCCATGTAGCTTTCTGTTTTACCCTCCTCCAGGTTAATGCGGTAGTTTGGTCAGGCTACAGTTCACACGACAATCTGTTTCACGGTCTCGTTCCAGCTCTTCGCTTGTACAGCGAGGCGATTAGAAATAATCAGCAGAAATTAAATCTCGCAGCAGAGGTTTAATGATCACTGAATATTTTGAGACGTGCATCATTTAATCCAATCAGTCTTATAATAATAGCTAAAAATAGCGAAAATAATTGACTGCAGCTTGTGTGAGTGTTATTATGCGTTTTATAAGTTTATGTATGTTAAGTTTTGTAACAAGTTATAAGCGTTCCTGAAATCTGGTGTTTTAACAATTAAGCCAATGTCCATCCATCCATCCATTATCTTCCGCTTTGTCCTCTACAAGGGTCGTGGCGGAGGGGGGTGGGTTCTCCATGCCCATCCATGGGAGAACGTTTCGGGCGCTGGGCAGATACACCCAGGACAGGGCGCTGGGCACACACACACACACACACAGACACACTCTATATGGGGCAATTTAGAGAAATCAATTGACTTGAGTCATGTTTTTGGACTGTGGGAGGAAACCGGAGAACCCGGAGGAAACCCACACGGACACGGGGAGAACATGGAAACTCCACCCAGATGGAGATTTGAACCATGAATCCCTAGCGCTGAGAGGCGAACGTGCTAACCACTAAGCCACCGTGCCGCCCACTGATATTTCCATTTATTAAAATATAAAACAGTGAATTTGTTGTTGCAGTAGTTGGTGCCGTTGCCTCACAGCAAGGAGGTCCTGGGTTCAATTTCGAAATGAGGAAGAAGGACAGGGCGCCAATCCATCGCTGATTAAGCCAATGTATATTCTGCAAATCTAAGAGCTGCTTAAGTTTGACATATTTTATTCATTAATTTATTATTATTCATTCATCCAATTCATTACCAGATGTGGGGACCACATAAGGCCAGTGTTGGCCTCTCATTTTTAGGATATGTTATAAAATTTTTGTTCTTACCTATAAGACTCTTCATGTGGAGGCAGTTTACTTTAACAGTAAACTGCTGACGTCTCATACGAGTAATCAATCCTTCAAGTCTTCCGGTAGTACCATGGAGCAGACTGAAGTGTAAGGGACACTTGACTTTTTCAGTGCAGGAACCTAAACTATGAAACAGTCTTTCCCGAGATGTTAGACTCTCGGAATCTACATTATCTTTTAAGAAATGTTAAAAGACTCACTTTTACACCCTGGCTTTTTCAGAGTACTGATCGAGAGTAAATATTTTTCTGTTTTGTGTCTCATAATGAGGTACAGTATCTGTGATTGCAATTTCATGTATCAATTTTGTAATTATTGTAAACACTTTGTGGCCAGGCTTAGAAAAGTGCTATATAAATAAATAACTAACTAAATAAATGATCTTCTGCTTAATCCTGAATTGGTGACCAAGGTCGCAGTGGGTTCCCCATGCCCAACCAGGGGAGAACGTTTTGGGTGATGGGCAGATACACCCAGGACAGGGCACCAATCTATTGCTGGGCACACATTCACACAGACAAACACACTATTTGGGGGCAGTTTTTAGGTATAGGCAATTTATAGCAACCATTCATTCATTCATTATCTCCCGCTTTATCCTCTATTAGGGTCGCAGTGGGGTTCCCCATGCCCATCCAGGGGAGAACATCTCGGGCGCTGGGCAGATAGACCCAGGACAGGGTGCCAATCTTGTGCTGGGCACACATTCACTCACACAGACAAACACACTATTTGGGGCAGTTTTTAGGTATAGGCAATTTATAGCAAGAAATTCACCTTAAATCTGAACTAAGGGAGAACACGGGGAGAATGTTCGCATTCGAACATGAATCCCCAGTGCTGAGAGGTGAACGTGCTAACCACTATGCCACTATGCTGCCTGTTTGGCTTATTTCGAATTAATATGAATATTGGGACAGTCATAGGCTTACAGTTCAGAAACCAGTCTTGTGACCAAGTGCTATAGCTGTGCAAGGCATCTAACCCCAATTGCTCCCACTCGTGCTGCCACTCGTACAGTGCTGCCACTGCACACATGTGCTCATTTTAGTTGAAATGTTTGTTTCACTGTAAGTATAGGTTAAAGGTGGAGGACTGTGTGTAGGCACAGTAGATCACTTTATCATTCATTCATTCATTATCTCTCGCTTTATCCTCTATTAGGGTCGCGGGGGGTTCCACATGCCCATCCAGGGGAGAACGTTTCGGGTGCTGGGCAGATACACCCAG
>JAFMOC010000001.1:70000-235000 GCA_019802505.1 Corydoras sp. C115
CCCCGTTTACGCCAATGTCCAGCGGTCGGAGTTCTTTATTTAATCCTCCCGGAATGACGGCGAGCTCTGAATTAATTTTCTTTTCTTTTGCTTTTCTGTGAGATGAGCGCGCATGGAGTCACAGATCAGCAGGGCGGCGATGTGTGGAAAAAACCACCCGGTCGCACAACAATACTTTTATAGATTTTGGAACTCAGTACACGTATAAGGCGCACCGGATTATAAGGCGCACGTCCGATTTCTGGGAAAATTTTAGGCTTTTAGGTGCGCCTTATAGTCCGGAAAATACGGTAGTATAATTTCTTGCTGTTTTCTTTTTTTGAGCAGAGCAAGCACATGGCCCAAAATTCATAATAAAAAAACTGTAAGAAAGGAAATGTGCATTAGGCATTATTTTAAGTTAAAATATAGAAAGCTGCCCAGCGATAGGTTGGCGCCCTGTCCTGGGTGTATTTGCCCAGGGCCCGAAACGTTCTCCCCTGGATGGACAGAAAAATATCATTCATGGATTCACAATATATATTTTATATATATTTTTTATATGCAGATGTTTTCTTTTATTTGATTTTCACCAAATAATTAAAAGTTTTATGTTTATATTTAGCAAATGACCTGCATTGTTTTTTTTTTTTTTTATTTTGTATTTGTCCTAGATCATGGGTTTTTAACTGGTCTCAGCACAGGACCCACATGTTCTTATGGTCATTAAGTCATGAACCACTTTTATAGAAATACAAACGAAACAAATTATGCATGCAAAGTGAATTTAACAGCAAATACCTCGAGAAACTGAGAAACTTTTCCTCAGTGAACAAAAATCCACATTTGAAATACTTATTTCTTTTCCGCCTCCGAACATCATCACACATAAAAATAAAGGTATCCGATAAAGGAATGGAGGTTACATTGGCAACGAGAATACTACATGCATCTGCCACATGCCTACATGAAATAACATCCATCCATCCATTATCTTCCGCTTTATCCTCTATTATGGTCGCAGGGGGGTTCCCCATGCCCATCCAGGGGAGAACGTCTCGGGCGCTGGGCAGATAGACCCAGGACAGGGCGCCAATCCATCGCTGGGCACACACTCACTCACACAGACACACTCTATATGGGGCAATTTGGACAATTCAGTTGACTTGATCCATGTTTTTGAACTGTGGGAGGAAACCGGAGAACCCGGAGGAAACCCACGCGGACACGGGGAGAACATAGAAACTCCACCCACATAGGGATTCGAACCGGGAATCCCTAGTGCTGAGGGGAGAACATGCTAACCACTATGCCACCATGCCGCCCAACTACAAGATATTTACATGATAAAAAAAGGTTAATTGATCAATCAAAAATCCAACTTTTGCACAGTTTAATGCACATAACTTTTTTTTTTTTTTTTACTGAATTAAACATAAAAGCATCAACCGAAACGCATAACAAAGCACCTCTGAAAGAAAATGAGAATTTTTTGTTAACATCTCATCAAAGTTCATCTGAAGTTAACCAAACCCAAATCTAAGATGCTCATTTATTTTAGATTGGATTTAGTTGGTTATAATCCCAGTGTTTGTGTTCTTAAGTTCTAATCCTGCCGATGCCAGTATCCTTGTTTATTCAGACATTTGGTCCATGTGTTTTTTTCTTCAGATGATCTCAGCTCCAGGAATGTGGGCCTCTGGGAATTTATTTCAAAGTGAGCAGCTGTTAGTCTACAGTTAAAAAGTTGAAGAGTTATATATATTTTTTACTTTTGCTTTGCAGAGTGGGAAATGCTTTATTCTCTTGCTGCACATTATAGAAGTGCTTGCCTTTTGCTCTGTACTGGAGACCTTCAGTTCTGTGGTTCTTTGAGCTCTCCTGCAGAGTAAAAATCTCTTGTTGAATCGTGTGACACCATGTCTTATAGATGTTTACTTTATTAAGGCTTAGAATTTAAATCATCTAGGGAATTTTCACTTACTGCATGATGTTTACTGTGTATTTAGATACATTACTTATTTGGTTATTTAGCAGATACCGTATTTTCCGGACTATAAGGCGCACCTAAAAGCCTAAAAGTTTCTCAGAAATCGGATGTGCGCCTTATAATCCGGTGCGCCTTATACGTGTACGGAGTTCCAAAATCTATAAAAGTATTGTTGTGCGACCGGGTGGTTTTTTTACACACATCACCGTCCCTGCTGAAAAAGTCGAGTGAAGAAAATTAATTCAGAGCTTGCCGTCATTCCGGGAGGATTAAATAAAGAACTCCGACCGCTGGACATTGGTGTAAACGGGGCGTTTAAAGTAAAGTTGTGGGCGGCGTGGGAGCGACGGATGATAGACGGCGAACACACGTTTACTAAAACTCGGGAGGCGGCAGCGGGGCGAGTTACGCCACCGTCTGTGAATGGATTGTGGTTGCCTGGGCTAAGGCGAAAATAATACGGTGCCGTACAGAATAAGTACCGTAGAGAAATAGAGTCCGTAATTCAGACTGCGCCTTATAGTACGGTGCGCCTTATACGTGGCTCAAATACAGAAATAGACCCCGTAATTCAGACTGCACCTTATAATAAGGTGCGCCTTATGGTCCGGAAAATACGGTACTTTTATTCAAAGTAACTTACAAGTATTCCAACTTGATGGTTGCGGTTAGAACCCAGGGTTGATATAGCAGAGTGAGAGCAATCGGGTCTTTCTTAAGGACCCACATTGGTAACTTCAGTGGACCTGGGTTTTGAACCCCCAACCTTCAGGTTGACAGCAACCCCTAACCACTGAGTTATCGAGCCATATTCTATAACTCTTCTCACCTACATATATTGCCTTCAATGAAAGCAATTTTAGATGCTTCTCTGGACCCCACTGGATTCATAGCCTGCTGTTTCATTAGCGGTACTCTGTCCAAGCTTCTTTACTTCTTCTAATTGGCATTGCTCTAATAATATTTTTTTGCAATTGACAATATTTAACATATTTCTTTATAAGCCAGGCAAATAATCTTTCACTTTCATAGCAATATTTGATATGTTTACATTGAAATGCACAGTGGCATTGTAGTTACCATAGTACCCTCTCAGCGGTGGAAATCCAGGTCCGAATCCCGATCTGGGTGGCGTTTCCATGTTCTCACCGTGTCGGGTTTTTCAGGGTTCTCCAGTTTTCTCCCAAGTTCATAAACAGGCACATATTGTGAATTGACTGCTCAATTTTATATATATATATATATATATATATATATATATATATATATATATATATATATATATATATATATATATATATATATTCATTCATTCATTCATTCATTCATCTTCCGCTTTATCCTATATTAGGGTCGCAGGGGGGGTTCCCCATGCCCATCCAGGGGAGAACGTTTCGGGCGCTGGGCAGATACACCCAGGACAGGGCGCCAATCTATCGCTGGGCACACACTCACACAGACACACACACACTATATGGGGCAATTTTAGAGAACTCAATTGACTTGATCCATGTTTTTGGACTGTGGGAGGAAACCGGAGAACCCGGAGAAAACCCACGCAGACACGGGGAGAACATGGAAGCTCCACCCAGATGGGGATTCGAACCGGGAATCCATAGGACATACAAAGCAAGCACAGGGTTAGAGCAATGAGGGTTAATGGTCATGCTGAAGGACTCATTGGTAACTTGAGTGGTTCTGGGATTTGAATCCACAACCTTCAGATTGAGTGCACAACACCCTAACCACTGAGCTCATACACCCTGTGGAAACCCCCTGCTACCCTAGCAGAGGATTAAGCAAAAGATGATGAGATGAAATGTTTAGTTGCATAATTTACTTTCTTTTCTCCCAGTTTTCCTCCTCTTGGCGAACCATTTTGTTCTCTAATCCCCCCCCTCACACCCACACACACACACATATACAACCTTAGTTGATATGTGATACTGTATGTGCGTCAATAGCTTTTTATTAAGAACGTGGTTAGCATGTTCTCCTCTCAGCACTAGGGATTCCCAGTTCGAATCCCAATCTGGGTGGAGTTTCCATGTTCTCTCCATGTCCGCTTGGGTTTCCTCCGGGTTCTCCGTTTTCCTCCCACAGTCCAAAAACAAGGATCAAGTCAATTGAGTTCTCCAAATTGCCCCATATAGAGTGTGTTTGAGTGAGTGAGTATGCGCCCAGCGATGGATTGGCGCCCTGTCCTGGGTGTATCTGCCCAACGCCCGAGACGTTCTCATTGGGGGGGAATGGGGAACCCCACCGCGACCCTAATAGAGGATAAAGCAGAAGATAATGAATGAATGAATGAATATTATAAACATATTAAGAACACTTTCCCCTCATTGGTTTCTATTTTTGCCATTTTATTCCTAAATTCCTTGAGTTTAATCTCTGATCTTCTTATAAGCACCACAGCGGTCATGAGCTTCCCTCATCACACAACCCTCATCTTTGTTCTCTTAATGTTAAAGACACAATACCATATTTAAAAAACTAATCCCCAGTACTTAAGCTTTGCTTTAATAGATAAGAGTGCACCTCTTCTGTTATCACAGAGCCCACGTTTACTGTTGGAAGGTCAGCATGTCATTTGACACAAAGCCGCTGTGTATGATGGACTATAGCTAATGTGGAAATGGCTTATAGGAAATAATGTTTTCTCAGTCATCACTGTGAAGTATTATTCTCTGCATTGCTTTTCTGAGTATGTTTATTTCCTGAAGAAATATTCAAGATTCAAGATTCAAGAAAATTTTATTATCATTAATTTCACATTGTTACATGAGATAGGAACGAAATTATGGGTCACGGACCACGATTACCTTGTTGTTTAAAATAAAATTTTGAAGAAGAAATGAGAATTACACATATCGCTATGTGAAATGTGAAATATAATATAGCATAGGCGGCACGGTGGCTTAGTGGTTAGCAGGTTCGCCTCTCAGCGCTAGGGATTCCCGGTTCGAATCCCCATCTGGGTGGAGTTTCCATGTTCTCCCCGTGTCTGCGTGGGTTTCCTCCGGGTTCTCCGGTTTCCTCCCACAGTCCAAAAACATGGATCAAGTCAATTGAATTCTCAAAATTGCCCCATATAGAGTGTGTCTGTGTGAGTGAGTGTGTGCCCAGCGATGGATTGGCGCCCTGTCCTGGGTGTATCTGCCCAGCGCCCGAGACGTTCTCCCCTGGATGGGCATGGGGAACCCCACCGCGACCCTAATAGAGGATGAAGCGGGATAATGAATAAATGAATAATATAGCATACCACTATGAATATATAATATATATAATATACCACTACAAATATAGAATATTTAACTATAAATATTTATATAACAAGGTCTAGTTGTGTTGTGTAATAAAATCTCCAGAAGTAGATCACGTTCTTAAATCACAAGTGATGATGTATTTATTTTTCAGACCATTGTCAAGTGTCAAGAATCACCGGTATTGGCCATCCTGGATTAGTTTTGTCCATCGAGCTCTGACCTTTAGAGGACAAGGCCACTGTATTTAAACTGCATTTTCAACCATTTCATCAGATTTCCAGATAGGAAAGCATTGATTAAGCAGAAGTGAATGGCTTCTCATTATCATTAAGTGACTTGACATTGCTGTGTCCGTGCATGTGGTTTTGCGTGTGTGTGTGTGTGCGGGGGCGTGTGTGTGTGTGTGTGTGTGTGTGTGTGTGTGTGTGTGTGTGTGTGTGTGTGTGCAGGGACGTGTGTGTGTGCGCCATTTTACCTTTAAAGTTGCACCCTGACTCGTTCACTGTTCTCCATGCTGCCGGTTGCTTTAACCTCACTGTGGTACTAATTTTCACTCTGTATCACTCACTACGGATAAATGGTGGAATGATCTTCCAAACTCCGTCCGTAATGCTGAGACATTCAGCATTTTCCAAAAATAACTGAAAACTCATCTCTTCCAAAAGAACTTGTGGTGTTTTTTCACTTCTCTTTGTGAATTTTTTTTAGAAATTTTTAGAAACAAAAGAAACTTTTTAGAAACAAAAGAAACCAAAGACAACAGATAAGAAACAAAAACTTATCGGGGGCGTGTGTGTGTGCGGGGATGTGTGTGCGTATGTGCCGTTTTACCTTTAAAGTTGCACCCTGACTCGTTTACTGTTCTCCATGCTGCCAGGTGCTTTAACATTACCGTGGTACTAATTTTCACTCTGTATCACTTACTCCTGATAAATGGTGGAATGATCTTCCAAACTCCGTCCGTAATGCTGAGACATTCAGCATTTTCCAAAAATAACTGAAAACACATCTCTCCCAAAAGAACTTGTTGTGGTTTTTCACTTCTCTTTGTGAAATTTTTTTAGAAATTAAAAAAAAAAAAAAGAAACTTTTTAGAAACAAAAGAAACCAAAGACAACAGATAAGAAACATAAACTTTTTAAGTAACGAACAGAAGAACAGATACAGTGCTAAAAGTCGATCATACAGTAATAATGGAGGTCATTCTGAGGTTGGGGTACTGATTCCCGTCACTTTTCACAGATTCACTTTTCACAAATCGCTTTGGATAGAAGTATCTGCTTAATAACTAACTGTAACTGAAAAAACAATTGTATTTGTTTTTTTTAAACAATATCAATGAGCTTCTGGTGGAAATGAAACTTGTTTCCTAATTAAATTTTTTTTGGTGCCGATGATGTTACTGATGTTAATGTGAGTTACAATACAATAACGAGCAGTTGTAAAATGTTTGTACAATGTGTAGATTGGGTTAGATTAGATACAACTTTAATGTTAATGTTAATGTACAGAGTACAGCCCAGTGATAGATTGGTTCCCTGTCCTGGGTGTGTTTGCCCAGCGCCCGAAACGTTCTCCCCTGGATGGGCATGGGGAACCCCCCCCCCGTGACCCTAATTTGGAATAAAGCGGAAGATAATGGTTGGATGGTACAGGTACAAAGCCAATGATATACAGCTAGTATCTAACCAGAAACAAAATACAGTGCTACTGCTCTTATTATTAACAGTAATTAAAAAGATTATTCTTCATTATGTTTAACTGTGGGCAGCATGGTGGCTTTGTGGTTAGCACATTCTCATCTCTCCCCTGGGGATCCAGGTTCAAATCTTGATCCCCGTGTCAGTGTGGGTTTCCTCATGGTGTTCCACAGTCCAAAAACAGGGATTCGAGGTAAATTAAATGTTCTAAATTGTCCCCATATAGAGTTTTTGTGTGTGTTTTTGTAAGTGTGCCCAGAGATTGGCATCCTGTCCTGGTTGTATCTGCCCAGTGCCAGAAACGTTCTCCCCTGGATGGGCATAGGGAACTTCCGATGGGCATAGGGAACTTCCAAGCAACCTTAGGAGAGGATTAAGTGGAAGCTAATGAATAGCTGGATGGATGGAATGCTTTGATTTTGCATTTTCTTTCTCATTTAGCTTGAAGTCAAATTTTAATTAACAAACATTACATGCAAAAAGAGAAAAGTCTATTTTTCAAAAGCATGAGGCTCTTAATTCATTCGTGTTTGGCATGTTCTCCTTTTGTTTAAATCACAACATTCACCCATGTAGAAAGGACCACTGCAGATTAACAGATGCCCTCCAGAGTGCCACACAGAGGACAATAAATCAAAGAAATCAGGAAGCACAGTGTTAAGAAGCTTGCTCAGGGTCTCAGTAGCGGCAGATTTTATGCGTTGGATTTTGAACCATCAGCCTTCAGGTTGAGGTCCAGCATCTTAATCACTTTACCGAGCTTTCGTTTATCTCCTGTGTATAATCTGTTCCTTTGGCTCTTTCAGCTTGGCTTTTCTTAGCCAATCCCTCTTAGGTTTCCTGTTTTTCTCAGTCACTCCCTTCACGTTTCTCAAACATGATTCACCGGGTGGTTCAAATACAGTGATTATGGTCATGCATATCGGAACTGTAACTCGAGCTGGAACCTTCTCTTATTTCTATTATAAAATAACTTTCTTTTTAGATTTTTCTTATTAAATTATAATTTTTTATATATATTATTAAATTTGATCATAAGGACATCTGGATATTTGCTTTTTTCACATCTAGCACACATTTAGATGACAGTCAGTTTGAAGAATTATTCAAAGTGACTTACAGATTGTGTTGAGACAACAGTTTTTAGTTTTAGAAGACAAGAAATTACAGCAGAGGCTTGTGGAAGGGAAAATGACAAAATGTAATGTAAACTAAATGTATCCTACATGGGTGTGCTGTGGTAAGGGCGTGGTAGCTCAGTGGTCAGGGTTTTGGGCTATCGAGCAGAAGGTTAAAAGTCCAGGTCCAATGGGTTCTTGATCAAGACCTTTCAACCTTATTGCTCCAAGAATTCTGTTGCTATCCATCAAGTTGTGATGCATGTATGCCGCTTTGTATCAAAGCATCTGCTAAATGCCTAAGTTTAATGTAATTGTACACATGTGAAAGAGTGAATCCGAAGGTTGTCAGTTCAATTCCCACGTCAACAGAAGTTACCAATGTGTGGCCCTTAACCCTCATTGCTCCAGGGGTGCTGTATTATATCTGAACCTGTGTTCTGACCCCATCCCGGCTGGGATACTTGTAAGTGGCTTGGATGAAAGCATCTGCTAAATGACTAAATGTAAATTGAAATGTACTTGAAAAAGCTAAATGTACATTTTGCATTATGGACAAAGTTCGGAAAACCATCAAGCTGTGGTACAGTCCATAGAGTAAGAATTCAGTCATTGCTAGAGTGCAATGAACAAGTCAGAGTGAAAAATAGGGTGAAGGTAAGAGGTGGCAGATCCACAGAATGTCTTATAGTGCTTTATATTGCATGTGGGCAGCTACGGAAAATCAGTGGAGAGAGATGAGAGACGTGTGATGGTGGAACCTGGACTTGTTTGAGTTGGTTGAACACAAGATGAGCCACAAAGTTCTACCAGTGAGATATCACTGAATTTTAGTTACAGACATGGACTCTTTTTCTTTCTCCTGATAAATCACTCTGTTGTTGGCTTCTTTGGGAAATGTGGTTAAATGGTGTACAAAACTGAGGAAGAGCTGCTTGACATGTTAAAGGTTAATAGTTCATAGTGTTAGGGTTGGATATTTACAGCAAGGATTCTATTATCTTTTTAGTTTTGTAGTTTCTATTTTCAATCCACAGGTCATCAGGTTTATGAACGACCTACATACACTCCCTCTTACCACAACTGTCTGAACTCTGGACCACACACACACACTCATCCAGGGAAGAGCATTTCGGGCACTGGGCAGATACACCCAGGACAGGGTGCCAATCCATCACCGGGTACACTCACTTACATAGACACATACAAACAGACAATTCCCACTATATGGGGCAATTTAGAGCATTCCATTTACCCTGAATCCATGTTTTTGGACTGTGGGAGAAAACCGGAGAACCTGGAGAAAACCTCCAGTGAGGACACGGGGAGAACATGGAAACTCCACCCAGATTGGGATTGAACACTGAACCTGAATCCCCAGAGCTGAGAGGTGAACTTGCTAAACACTAAGCTACCGTGCCCCACATACTACTATTTCTCCACCTTATTTATAATTGAATAAAAAAGGTGACTAACAATGTATGCAGACAAACAGATGGACTACAGCGTGTAATTGTAAAACTATAAAGTGCATCCATGTGGTGAGTGGTTCTTATGAAATGAACAATGATTAGAAATAGGCAGGGCTCTCTACTAGGGTCCTCTACTAGGGTCACGTGGGGTTCCCCATGGCCATCCAGTGGAGAAGGTTTTGGGTGCTGAGCAGATACACCCAGAACAGGGTTCCAGCCCATCGCTGGGCACACTCTCTCTCTCTATCACACACACACACACACACACACACACACACACACACACACACACACACACAATATAGAGCAATTTCGAGCAGCCAATTCAGCATTCAAACCTAAATCCAGCACTCAGAGCTAGCACTTTAGTTCACCTGTATACTGCATATTACAGGTATAGTTCCTAATATAGTCTCTGAATTGAAGTGCTTGGACAGTTTCACAAGGTTTAAGCCCTAATTAAATGTTAAGCCCTAATTCCTGCTGAGGCAGTGATATAAGGTGACAGTGATCTGTTGTGTAAACAGACGCTGAATTTCATGAACTTGGACTGTAAATGAGTCCCATTATGTTCTAGTGCCTTCCCTTATTTACATTTACGCTTTTATCCAAAGCGACTTACAAAGTGAGCACAGAGTTAATCCCAACATCTCTGGAGCAATGAGGGTTAAGGGTCTTGCTCAAGGACCCACATTGGTAACTTCAGTGGACCTGGGATTTGAACCCCCAACCTTCAGATTGCTAGCCCAACGCCCTAACCACTGAGCTACCGTGTCCTTATCCAGTTTGGTTTTATTTATGTAGTTTCTGTCATCTCATTCAGTTTAAAGCTGTTGTACGGTACGTTTGCTGAATCGTACCGGCTGTTGGAACCCGACGTCTGACAGTTAAAGCTGTTGGAACCCGACGTCTGACAGTTAAACGGTTACTGCTTTATAGCAAAGTAGCTGGTTTGCTTTAAGTGAACTCTGTGTGAACTGTACCATGTGAAATCTGTTCAGGGGTCAGGTGCTGGATAACATGATTGGGTGGGGAGTCATTTGTCTGCATATGTAATGAAATGCCTCGAAAAGATAAATGGAGAATTCATGAGCATTAATAATGCCTGAGCTGTAAACAAAGGCAGATTCAAGAAACATTCAAGTGAAGGTAGCAAGCTTTTAAAAAAAATCAACATTTATAAATATGTCGATTGTTTTTGGTTTATTATAATGAACATTTGGTAGACGTCTAACCAACTTTAGTAAGTAAATTGTGATTGTTGGCGAGTAATGCATGTTAGCTCGCAGTTGTAGCTGCTTTATTAAGTAATGAACAAAAAAAATGTTTAGTTTATGAAAAGTTCACTTTCTTTCTTCAAGTTGATTAAATCTGACATATATTTAACATATAACATACAAGTTGGCAGCTCTCTTATATATCGTATATTGAACCCAGCTGTACAAGCTGGGTGTGACCGTGTGTGTGTGTGTGTGTGTGTGTGTGTGTGTGTGTGTGTGTGTGTGTAAAGTAAATGAGTATGAGAGGGTTTGAGGAAAAGTGCAGAAAACAAACATGAGTGGAATGTGTCCTCGCCGCTGATCTCATTACAGCAGAATACTAATGCAGTTTAGGTGCAGGACAACAGAATGTGCACAGACAGCCGGGTTCTTTTCCTCCTGAGCTCACAAACCTCGTCAAATTGGATGCATACTCTAAAACTGTGTGTGTGTGCATGCATAGTGCTGATCCCTCTCCCAGCAGGAGAGTCGAGACAGTACTGCAGGGAGGGGGAGAGGAAAATCTCTTATATTTATTAACTCAGCATTATTTAATAAAGGAATATTTGGGATGGCTTTATATTCACTCAAATAACAGATGTTTTTTTGTATTGTGACAACAAAACACTGCATTTTATTAGCACCATTATGAATTACGTAGCTGTTGTTTCATGGTAGTAGTTACGACCAATCAGCGAGGTTTTCGCAGGACTTGTCCGGCTCATCGGTGACACCACCGCTTGTATACAGATGAGAAATCAGTCAAAACGTTCGCAAGATATTCCCGTTTTTCCGAGCCATAATTTAGATTATTTTGCATTATGGTAATATTTGTACTCCCGAAACAATTTTTGAGATAAAGATTTTCTGGAGTTGGACATGGCTGCAGCAGATTGTGCAGATTGCAGAGTGATTGAGAGACACCCCATTACCTGGACACGCCCACTTTTTACCATGCCGTATGCACAGTGTCTCCTGCACACTCGCAGATTCTTCCGGAAATACACCTCTATTTATCCGATTTTTATTATTCCACTGTTTTTGTCTCCCTTTTTTATCTGAAAATGTCAACATTATTTTTGCAGAAACCTCTGCTCAATGCTCATTGATGAAACCAATGTTGTCTACAGCTAAGGAATCGTTTGAACCGTTCCCAAGATATTCCTGTTTTTCCGAACCATAATTTCGATTCTTTTGCATTATGGTAATATTTTTGAAAATTTTTGAGATAAAGATTTTCTGGAGTTGGAGATGGCTGCAGCAGATTGTGCAGAAGCAGATGATCTTGTAAAATTGCAGAGTGATTGAGAGACACCCCATTACCTGGCCACGCCCAATTTTTACCATGCCTTATGCACTGTGTCTTCTGCAATCACACTCGCAGATTCTTCCGGAAATACACCTCTAGTTATCTGATTTTTATTTAACACTGTTTTTGTCTCCTTTTTTTATCTCAAAATCTCAATATTATTTTTGCAGGAAACCTCTGCTCAATGCTCATTGATGAAACCAATGTTGTATACAGCTAAGGAATCGTTTGAACCGTTCCCAAGATATTCCTGTTTTTCCGAACCATAATTTCGATTCTTTTGCATTATGGTAATATTTTTGAAAATTTTTGAGATAAAGATTTTCTGGAGTTGGAGATGGCTGCAGCAGATTGTGCAGAAGCAGATGATCTTGTAAAATTGCAGAGTGATCGAGAGACACCCCATTACCTGGCCACGCCCACTTTTTACCATGCCGTATGCACTGTGTCACCTGCACACTCGCAGATTCTTCCGGAAATACACCTCTAGTTTTCCGATTTTTATTATTCCACTGTTTTTGTCTCCCTTTTTTATCTCAAAATGTCAACTTTATTTTTGAAGGAAACCTCTGCTCAACGCTCATTGATGAAACCACTGTTGTATACAGCTAAGGAATCGGTTGACCCGTTTCCAAGATATTCCAGTTTTTCCGAGCCATAATTTAGATTCTTTTGCATTATGGTAATATTTTTGAAAATTTTTGAGATAAAGATTTTCTGGAGTTCGGAGATGGCTGCAGCAGATTGTGCAGCAGCAGATGATCTTGTAAAATTGCTGAGTGATCAAGAGACACCCAATTACCTGGCCACGCCCAATTTTTACCATGCCATATGCACGGTGTCTCCTGCAATCACACTCGCAGATTCTTCCGGAAATACACCTCTAGTTATCCGATTTTTATTATTCCACTGTTTTTGTCTCCCTTTTTTATCTCAAAATGTCAACATTATTTTTGAAGGAAACCTCTGCTCAACGCTCATTGATCAAACCACTGTTGTATACAGCTAAGGAATCGGTTGACCCGTTCCCAAGAAATTCCAGTTTTTCCGAGCCATAATTTCGATTCTTTTGCATTATGGTAATATTTTTGAAAATTTTTGAAATAAAGATTTTCTGGAGTCGGAGATGGCTGCAGCAGATTGTGCAGAAGCAGATGATCTTGTAAAATTGCTCATTGAATGCTCATTGATGAAACCACTGTTGTATACAGCTGAGGAATCGGTTGAACCGTTCCCAAGATATTCCTGTTTTTCCGAACCAAATTTCCCAATCACTTGCATTATGGTGATTTTTGCACTCCCTAACTCGGCCAATTTTCAAGGTATGAAAACATAATTTGCTGGGGTCGGAGATGGCTGCAGCCAGACCAGTCTTGTGAAATCGCAGCGTGATCGCACTCTTCGTTTGACTCATCAAATTTGGCTTAGTTCATTTCCATTTTCTTCAGGAAATGCACCTCTAGTTTAAACACACGTTTAGATTGGACAACACCAGACACCTTATGCATTTCTCTGATAATAAACACACACCTCATGCTTGCAGTCAGTGGGTGATGCCAGTTCAGGGGATTAGACTGGCATCTGTCTACTGAGCACAGACACACCTGCAGGGAGCAACAGGGATCTGTTCCATTCGTCTTCTCTGCTCATTTATTTTCTCATTATTACACTACAGTTTTGAAAATGTATTGTGTTATTATGAGAGAACATGAAGTTAAATGTATAAAATAATCAAAAAAATACAAAAACAAAAATTAAATCGATATTATATTAACTTTTCTTTCTTAAAACAGTCCATTGTTCATTTTTTCTCACAGTCTTGTCTTTTTATGTCGTGGTTTAGTCTTCTTGATGAAACAACGACTCTGTAGCTGCGCAGCATGCATATGAGGTTAGCCGCAGTTCTTCCAAGTTAAATCCATATAAAGGCAGATTTATGTGTGTGGGTGTAAGGAGGGGGTCTTAAATTCTGGGAAATACTTTGGATCTGAGCTGACTCACCAAAAGGGCCGTGGCTATTTTTCACCCTGTCGGAAAGGTGCATGTCACAGAGTGGTGGGATTTTATGTTCTCATGTGCTGCGTTGGTTTATCAATAGATTGAGGATGGAGGGTGGTTAGCCGATCTGAATGTGAACAGTCTGATGGGGTTCTGGTCTATGTACAGTCTGGTTAACTGGACAGTTAAGTGTTCTATTATCAGAATATATGATTACATAATAACATGTAATGTCTTAAGCACTGAAGTTAGTCATCTTGTATTAATCCAGACATTAACCAGAGCTCGGTATTAAAGTCTTGGCATTTACCTTGTTTATGTGTAATATAATATTATTTTTAAACAATTATGGCTTGTAATTCTGTCAGATCTTGTTGGACTGTCTGTCCGTAAAGGGACTTTTTGTATGTAGGGTGTCTGTTCTTATTAACCGTGTAATTCAGGATCTTAAATCTGATTGGTTATTTCCCATGATTTATTCACAATAATACACAACCTCAAGCACCAGCCCGAAGCGCTGAGAGGCGAACGTTCTAACCACAGAAGTCACCATGCTGCTCATTGAGGTTGTTTTTTACACTCTATTATTTAACGCATGTACTTGATTCTTGGTTCTCGGAGTGAGCTGAGGGGCCGGGGCCATGCTGGAGAACATACTGCCCTATAGTCTGCACTTAATGACTTAATGATCTACCAAAGTGTACCAAAGTGCTCAAAGCAGGTAAATCTACACAATATCCACTCAAAGTTTTTTAGAGGAGATGTAATTCATTCATTCATTCATTATCACCCGCTTTATCCTCTATTAGGGTCGCGGTGGGGTTCCCCATGCCCATCCAGGGGAGAACGTCTCGGGCGCTGGGCAGATACACCCAGAACAGGGCGGCAATCCATCACCCACTCAAACACACTCTATATGGGGCAATTTGGAGAACTCAATTAACTTGATCCATGTTTTTGGACTGTGGGAGGAAACCGGAGAACCCGGAGGAAACCCACGCGGACACGGGGAGAACATGGAAACTCCACCCAGATGGGGATTCGAACCGGGAATCCCTAGCGGTGAGAGGCGAACGTGCTAACCACTAAGCCACCGTGCCGCCGGAGATGTAATTATTAAGTAAATATTTAAAGAGGATCTCTTTTGTTAGCATCAGCTGGGAGAGTGCCTCTGTGATGAATATTTAAACAGTGTTTTCTTAAAGAGTGTGTTCTTGGAGTGGTTCTACTTAAACAGTGTCTGTTTAGAAAGATACATTGTGAAGATGTTGATGTAAAGGGTTTGTCATAAGAACATCTGCTGGCTGAGTGTCTTTTCCGAGATAGTCGACATGAAATATGTTGATGTGTCCGCATGTCTGGAGAACGTCTCCATGCAGAGTGTACGTCTGAATGGTGTTCACTCTGAGAATGTCTGTTTCAGAAGGTCTCTACCTGTAGAGTGGCTTTTGGAATGGTCTTGTTGGGAGAGCTTGGATTTATGTAACATCTGTCAAGTTTTTTATTCTAAAATGTAAATCTAGATCTTCGTCTTTCCTCAGTCTAGTGTTTACGATGAAAAATCTTTTAGTAAATATTCAGCCATCCATTATTTTCTGCTTAATCCTATGCTAGGTGTAATTCCCTTTGATTTAATGATGACAGCACAACTGCTCTTAACAACAATGATTAGGTTTGTTCCCAAACTTGAGAACTGTGAAATAAATAACACAAACAAATGTGCAATGAAATGTTTCGGCCTTGTGACCTATTAGCACTGTTCATTTAATAGGAATTAACTCTCTCGCATTTAACCACATAATTTAAAATCTTTACCTTATATATGTCATGAAAGTGGGCGGCACGGTGGCTTAGTGGTTAGCATGTTCTCCTCTCAGTGCTAGGGATTCCTGGTTCGAATCCCCATCTGGGTGGAGTTTCCATGTTCTCCCCGTGTCCACGTGGGTATCCTCCTGGTTCTGGGGTTTCCTCCCACAGTCCAAAAACATGGATCAAGTCAATGGAGTTCTCCAAATTGCCCCATATAGTGTGTGTCTGTGTGAGTGATTATGTGCCCAGTGATAGATTGGCACCCTGTCCTGGGTCTATCTGCCCAGCGCCCGAGACGTTCTCCCCTGGATAGGCATGAGGAACCCCCATGCTTCCCTAATAGAGGATAAAGCGGAAGATAATGTATGGATGGATGTCATGAAATTGCATATTAATTTACACTGATATTAGAAAATTATAAAGTAAGCTTTATGCTTTACATAAAGTCTACATATGCGAAGTGCTGTACTAGCAACATTATCAGCAGTGTAATATTTAAACTTTACATAAACACAAATAACACAAACAGAACACAAACCATGTCTGCATTAAAACGGAGGGAGTAAATGGCTTTATTCGCGGCGTTTCTTGTCATGTTGAAAAAGAACATTTTAATCAGAATCAGTTTTATTTGTCAAGTATGTTACACACACAAGGAATTTTGTTCTGACATGATGGTGTCTCTCTTGTAAATTGCAATTTACTGTATTTACATTTACATTTACATTGTCATTTAGCAGACGCTTTTATCCAAAGCGACTTACAAATGAGAACACCACAAGTCAGAAGCCATGGAGAAAACCAACTATACTGTAAGTTCATCAAACCTGATTGTTATTCGAAGCTGCGCCCCCTCTCCCCCCCCTTTTTTTTTTTTTTTTTTTTTTTTTTTTTGTTTTTTTTTTAAATTTTTTTTATAACAGGTATTTGGTAAATACAGTTTTGGTACAGTTATATTTACAAATAACAAATAACAAATTTGCTGTACAATATAATACATATGTTATAAAATATAGAATCTATATGGTAAGCTGCATTTATGTAAGTAAAATATATATAAATATAAGTGTGATGGCGTGAAGAAAGAAACTGTTCGAGTGTCTGGTTGTTTGGATCACTTTGGATCTTTGGATCTTTCACTTTGGAAACACTTTGGATCTTCGAACGCACCAAAAACAAATGTCTTTAAAGGTGTAGGAAGCAAAAAATAATATGAACTGCTGAGGTAGGCAGTTACACTAGGGTTAGTGGGGGTGGTGGTGGTGTTCTGTGCTGTGCAGGTACATCCAGCACATCTATCACTGGGCACGCACTCACACACAAAGACACACACTTTATAGGGGCACTTTTTAGAGCTGCCAATTTCCCTTAGATTCATGTTTTTAGTCTGTAGGAGGAAACCCGGAGAAAACCGGGATGGAACCTGGATCCCCAGCGCTGTGAGGCGACAGTGCTAACCACTACAGCACCATGCTGCCCCTTTTAGTAAACATCCGTTCTTTTATTCTTACTGCAGCCATTCATTTTAGCTTGTAATGAAACTTAAACTCTAAAGGCGAAAGTGAGAAAGAGTTAGTGTCTTAGAAATGACTCGGTTAAATGATCTGGCTTACAGGCTGAAATAATGCCAGAATAATGTGTATAATGTCATGTGTATAATAAAAATTATATGTCATTAAATTGAGTTAGAGCGAGTAGCGCTATTGCCTTACAGTGTCAAGGTCTTGGATTCAACTCCTGGGCCAGTTAGACACACACACACACACACACACACACACACACACACAGACTACATGTACATATGATATATTGTGTATTTTTTAAATTCTTATTTACTGTGTTTCACTGCATATGACAACAAACCCCTGAATCTGAAATCCTCAATCTCGGTATAAATAGACATGGTGTGTGTCTCTGTCTGTGTGTGCTGTGCTTGCTTGCATGCGTGCATGCATGTCTATCTGTCAGTGGTCATGTCTGTGTGTGTGTGTGTCTGCGTGTCTGTGTGTGTGTGTGTTTGCGCGTGTGAGTGTGTTTGCGTGTGTTTGTGCATGTCTGTCTTTATGTCTGTCTGTGTGCCTGTATGTGTGTGTGTCTGCGTGTGTCTGCGCGTGTCTGTTTGTGTGTGTGTACATGTCTGTGTGTGTCTTCGTGTGTGTGTGTGTGTGTGTCTGTGTGTGTGTGTTTGCGCGTGTGTGAGTGTGTTTGCGCGTGTTTGTGCATGTCTGTCTTTCTGTCTGTCTGTGTGCTTGTATGTGTGTGTGTCTGCGTGTGTCTGCGCGTGTCTGTTTGTGTGTGTACATGTCTGTGTGTGTCTTCGTGTGTGTGTGTGTGTGTCTGCGCGTGTGTGTTTGCGCGTGTGTGAGTGTGTTTGCGCGCGTTTGTGCATGCCTGTCTTTCTGTCTGTCTGTGTGCCTGTATGTGTGTGCGTCTGCGCGTGTCTGTTTGTGTGTGTGCATGTCTGTGTGTGTCTTCGTGTGTGTGTTTGCTTGCGTGTGTCTGTTTGTGCGTGTCTGTGTGTGTGTGTGCTTGTGTGTGTCTGTGCGTTTGCTTGTGTGTGTCTGCGTTTGTGTGTGTCTGTTTGTGCGTGTCTGTCTGTGTGAGTGTCTGCACGTGTGCTTGTGTGTGTCTGCGTTTGTGCGTGCGTGCATGTATGTTTGTGTGCGTGTCTGTGTGTGTGTGTGTGTCTGCGTGTGTGTGTTTCCGCGTGTGTGAGTGTGTTTGCGCGTGTTTGTGCATGTCTGTCTTTCTGTCTGTCTGTGTGCCTGTATGTGTGTGCGTCTGCGCGTGTCTGTTTGTGTGTGTGCATGTCTGTGTGTGTCTTCGTGTGTGTGTTTGCTTGCGTGTGTCTGTTTGTGCGTGTCTGTGTGTGTGTGTGTGCTTGTGTGTGTCTGCGCGTTTGCTTGTGTGTGTCTGCGTTTGTGCGTGTCTGTTTGTGCGTGTCTGTCTGTGTGAGTGTCTGCACGTGTGCTTGTGTGTGTCTGCGTTTGTGCGTGCGTGCATGTATGTTTGTGTGCGTGTCTGTGTGTGTGTGTGTGTCTGCGTGTGTGTGTTTCCGCGTGTGTGAGTGTGTTTGTGCGCGTTTGTGCATGCCTGTCTTTCTGTCTGTCTGTGTGCCTGTATGTGTGTGCGTCTGTGCGTGTCTGTTTGTGTGTGTGCATGTCTGTGTGTGTCTTCGTGTGTGTGTTTGCTTGCGTGTGTCTGTTTGTGCGTGTCTGTGTGTGTGTGTGTGTGTGTGTGTGTGCTTGTGTGTGTCTGCGCGTTTGCTTGTGTGTGTCTGCGTTTGTGTGTGTCTGTTTGTGCGTGTCTGTCTGTGTGAGTGTCTGCACGTGTGCTTGTGTGTGTCTGCGTTTGTGCGTGCGTGCATGTATGTTTGTGTGCGTGTCTGTGTGTGTGTGTGTGTGTCTGCGTGTGTGTGTTTCCGCGTGTGTGAGTGTGTTTGCGCGTGTTTGTGCATGTCTGTCTTTCTGTCTGTCTGTGTGCCTGTATGTGTGTGCGTCTGCGCGTGTCTGTTTGTGTGTGTGCATGTCTGTGTGTGTCTTCGTGTGTGTGTTTGCTTGCGTGTGTCTGTTTGTGCGTGTCTGTGTGTGTGTGTGTGTGCTTGTGTGTGTCTGCGCGTTTGCTTGTGTGTGTCTGCGTTTGTGCGTGTCTGTTTGTGCGTGTCTGTCTGTGTGAGTGTCTGCACGTGTGCTTGTGTGTGTCTGCGTTTGTGCGTGCGTGCATGTATGTTTGTGTGCGTGTCTGTCTGTGTGTGTGTGTGTGTGTGTGTGTTGTGCGTGCATGCGTGTGTGTTTGTGTGTATGTGTCTGTGTGTGTGTGTTTGTGTGTGTGCGTGCGTGTCTGTGTGTGTCTCTGTCTGTGTGCGCATGTGCGTGTATGTGTGTATATATGTGTGTGTGTGTGCGCATGCACGCTTGTGTTGTAAACCTAATGCAGCTGGAATGTATTTTATAATAGATCTGTAGTGAAGCACATGAATTAACACGTCAGGTTTTGAGAGACTGCGATCGGGATTACAGATCAGATGTTAATCAAATAAATAATAAACCAAAATTAATACAATCATTTAGTAAAAATCACTTAATCACACACACACACACACACACACACATACTGACATGTAACTAAACTTCTTATGCCACTTAGAATGTCCAACCTGTTAATTGATTCTGAGTTAATATACCATCCCTAAGGAAACGTCCGCTGTCCGTATCAGTACTCATTAAGTTTATTTATATATAGAGCGCCTTTTACTATAGTACATTGACACAATGTTCTAAACCTGAACCCATAAAGAGCAAGCTAAAGCGACAGTGACAAGAACAAACTCCCTGGTGTTTTTGGTTTTTCAGGCTGAGCGGCCACATCAACTAGGAGAAAGTCACCTAAATATAAAAGAGGTTCCAGAGAAGAAAGAAAATTATGTTAATTAATACACTTTACGTGAGACATGGTGGCTTAGTGGTTAGAACCTTCACCTCTCAGTGCTGTGGATCCAGGTTCGTATCCCAATATGGGTGGAGTTTCCATGTTGTCCGAGGGGGTTTCCACCAGATCCCCGGGTTCACCAGATCTGCACGTTCGCCTCTCAGCGATAGGGATTCTCGGTTCGAATCCCCATCTGGGTGGAGTTTCCATGTTCTCCCCGTGTCCACGTGGGTTTCCTCCGGGTTCTCCGGTTTCCTCCCACAGTCCAAAAACATGGATCAATCAATTGAATTCTCCAAATTGCCCCATATAGAGTGTGTCTGTGTGAGTGAGTGTTTGCCCATCGATGGATTGGCACCCTGTCCTGGGTGTATCTGCCCTGCGCCCGAGACGTTCTCCCCTGGATGGGCATGGAGAACCCCACCGCGACCCTAATATTGGATAAAGCGGAAGATAATGGATAGATGGAATACACTTTACATTCTAAGAGATAAAATATCTTATCTCATTATCTTCAGCTAATCCTCCACTAGGGTCGCGTTTCGGGCGCTGGCAGATACACCCAGGGCAGGACAGGGCACAAAGTTATCGCTGGGCACACTTGGTCACACAGACACACACTATATAGGGGCAATTTAAAGCAGTCAATTCATCTTGAAACATGTTTTTGTACTGAGGGAGGGAACATGGGCAGAAACAAGGAGAACTTGGTAACTCCAACCAGTTAGGGATTTCAGCCTGGAAGCCAGCGCTTAAAAGCTTAATACATTCAAAGAGATAAATTATCTCATCTCATTATCTTCCGCTAATCCTCCACTAGGGTCGCGGCGGGTTCCCCATGCCCAAACAGGGGCAAATGTTTCATGCGCTGGGCAGATACACCCAGGACAGGGTGCCAATCTATCACTGGACACACACTCTCTTACACTCTATGGGACAATTTAAAGCATTCAATTCACCTTGAAGCCATATTTCTGGACTGTTGGAGAAAACTCGGGGATCTGGTGGAAAGCCACTTGGACAACATGGAAACTCCACCCATATTGGGATTCGAACCTGGATCCACAGCGCTGAGAGGTGAATGTTCTAACCACTAAGCCCCTGTGCACTCTGAGATAAAAAATTTCAGGTTTTAATATATTTATTGCTTTTTTAAAGTTAAATCAAAAGAATGTAGTAAACACTTTAACTCCTGTGATGATAATGTAATATTGTCTTCATGCTGCGATGCACAACATCCAATTAAAAAGGTTTAATACTGCTCACAATCACGCACACAGTTTCTCAGGTTTAAAGGACTGATTATAGCTGTGATCATAATTAAGAAATGTTTATTGTAATCTGCAGATTTATCATGAGAACGATGACTTTGTACTTCCCAACTCCAGCATTAGTGCTTTTAAGGTTTCGCTGCAGTGAGCGTTGTGTAATCCTGAATGGCTCACTGCTTTGATTATCATTCATCTTTACATCAAAAGCCTATATTTTTCGTATTATACATACAGAGTCCGACTAATTGCAGCCCCTTACAGATGTATGAATGAAGGAAGGAAGTTGAATGAGTGATTAGAAAGCCTTCTTCTGAGTGCTGTACACTTAAGTGAGTGTATATTAAAGGGTTCGGTGCAGGATTTGGTGCAGCTATAAAATTACAGCACCTCGCTGACTAAACGTGGCTCATTATCGTTTAAAGAGTTCGGGTTCGTGACTTCATGGCAAAGTGGTTAGATTCTGGGCTTTTTAAAAAAATTACTTCAATGCGAGGATTTTTTTCACAGTGGGTTTAATAGAAAATGACTACAGAAGTTAAAGCTGAAGTAGTGGTAGCTCAGTGGGTTGGGTATTGGGGTGTCTGAAGGTTGTGGGTTCAAAGCCAAGGTTCACAGAAGTTACCAATGTTGGTTATTGAGCAAGTCCCTCAACCCTTATTGCTCCAGGGGGCTGGACCCTGTGTGTTGACCCCATCTTTCAAGATGGGATACTTGGGCAGTTGTAGCCTTGTGGCCTGAAAGTCCCTGGTTCGATTCCCGGTCCCACCAAGTACTACAGTTGAAGTGTCCTTGAGCAAGGCACCTAACCGCAATTGCGCCCCGGGCACCTTATAGCAGCTGCCCACCGCTCTGGACATGTGTGCTCACGTCACTCAGTGTGTGTATGTGTGTGTGTTTCACTGCAGGGATGGTTTAAATGTGGAGGACAAATTCCTCTGTGTGTAAGAACAGTAGGCAAAATATTTCACTTCATCACTTGTATGTCGCTTTGGATAAAGGCGTCTGCTAAATGACCAAATGTAAAGGGCAAAGTGGATATCCTGCAGATATTAAGATCATCATGTGTGCTGCAGGATAAGCAAGCAAAGCATCTTTAAAAAAAAATGAGCTGCAGAGAAGCTGACTTAATGTGATTCCTCGAAAAATTCAAAATGCTAGCTGTGAATTTTTCTCAAGAAACATGTTTAAGCATGTTAGGTGCAGGGAATTGGTGAAATCTTAGCCTCAAAGCCACACACACACACACACACACACACACACACACACACACACACAGAACGACATGGTATCATTATTGCCTTTTATTGCAAACTCTCTAGATTTATTACTAACCATTGAAATCTCATATTACTGCCGATCCTATGATTAAATATCATACAAAGCATTCTCTTAGGTTCTTTCCCAGCACACACACACACACACACACACACACACACACACACACACACACACACACCTACACACACTCAGAATTCAGTGATTGTAGCTGTAACTTTCTGTCTTTCTTAGTTTATTAAAGCAACAGTTAGATGCTCAATATCAGAGGTTTTCCATAATGTCGCCTGTTTTCAGTATACTGTGCCATATTTCAGGTGGGTTACTGGCACAGGTAATACCAAAGAGTAGGGTTGTAATTCGGAGCCTTCATGATCAGTCAATTTGACATCGATTCTTCCAACCAATGACGTTTCAGTACTTAAGAATTCCCCACGACATGATTCGGTTTGATTCGATATGATTAAATACGATCCACTACTCATTTTTTTTACATTAAATTTAGAATCATACTGAAACTGTATTTACACAATGTTTATCACACTATAGCAGCTGTGATCAATGCACTGTAAATAGAACAGTTACTCCATTAAAAAAATCTGTGTCCGACACATTATCGCCCGCTTTATCCTCTATTAGGGTTGCGAGGGTTCCCCATGCCCATCCAAGGGAGAACATTTCGAGCACTGGGCAGATACACCCAGGACAGGGCGCCAGTCTATCACTGGGCACTCTCTCACTCACACAGACACACTCTATATGGGGCAATTTGGAGAACTCACTTGACTTGACCCATGTTTTTGGACTGTGGGAGGAAACCGGAGAACCTGGAGGAATTCCACATGGACACGGGGAGAACAAGGAAACTCCACCCAGATGGGGATTCGAACCGGGAATCACTAGTGCTGAGAGGCGAACGTGCTAACCACTAAGCCACCATGCGGGTTATAGAGGATTAGCGGAAGATAATAAATTAATGATTTAATTAATGGATCATAATATATATTAACTATATTAGAGATATATTAAATAAGCACAGCCAGATATTAAATCTGTCATCATTTTAATACATCTCAATGTCCCATACAGTTTCAGTCTCATGGAATTTGTCGAATGTAGTATGCATACCTTTGGTTAAAATAGATAAACAAAACCAGAGAACACAGAGGAAACCCACACGGACATGAGGAGAACATAGGAACTCCACCCAGATTTATATTCAAACACTGAGAGGTTCCGTGCATCCTGATTTACCCTACTGCTTTTTTAATTTATTTAAAAAAAAATTATTATTATTTTTAATATCACAGCTAAAGCTGGCCCTTTCCTCATGGACCACCTTTAGCCAGCAGCTAGGAAACTTTAGGATGGGATGTGGTGAACCTCCTCGCTCAAATTTTGGGGTTTGGTTCTGTTGCGGCACAAATTCACAAGATGTGTGTGGGAGTCAGAAGTTTATTGCTGCATGTGTGTATGTGTATGTATAGTTTTACAAGCAGTATGGAAGTGTTTCAAGTGCCCTTATAAACTGTCTGTGTGTGTTTGTGTGTGTGTGTGTATCTGTGTGTGTGTGTGTGTGTGTGTGTGTGTCTGTGTGTGTCTGTCTGTGTGTGTGTGTGTGTGTGTGTGTGACAGAGAGGATGATAATGACTCTACAGGCACCAGCTGGTGTCTCAGTGGTAGAAAGACGGTTCAGTGATGGGTCCATGTGTGGGAGCAGAATGCTGAGTGTGTGTGTATGTGTGTGTATGTGTGTATGTGTATGTGTGTGTGTGTGTGTATGTGTGTGTATGTGTGTATGTGCCGTGTGGTTTCTCTGCATGCTGTAATGGGTCACTGAGTGTATTCTCCAGACTGTTCAAATACCAGTGATGCAAATACATTCATCTGCTCTTAGATTCACATTAATGAATCACTGGTATGAACTCTTCAGCTGCGTCTGAAATCGCCTACTACTGTAATCGCCTACTACAAATAATTTCACCTACTGCTTGGTGCTGACTGCGTTTTAGGACATAGCAGCCATTCTTGCCTACAGCTTTTGCATACTATGTAGTAAGCAGTAGGTGATTTCAGAAGCAGTCTTTCATATTTTTATAAATTTTACTCTGCTTTCCTCAGTCCCTGCTGCACAGAACCTCCCAGTGCAATTTGGTATTCTACAATTTGGTATACTCATCTAAAGTCACACTAAATAGTTTTCTCCTTAGAATGTAGCTCATCCCGAAAGCCTAATATTCAGACTGCCGTAATACTTTTGACCTCCTTAAACATTTTAAATTGATGCAGGACCCGTATCAGTTTGAAATCACTTGATTTTAGTGTGAAATTGGTGAAAACAATGATTTCCAAAAATAATGTCAGCAACCGTTACCTCTTTTTGCTTATTATTCTAGTCATAATGTCTTTGCTTATTAGATCAGTCATAATGTCTTTAATCAGCTTTGATGTTTCTATGGTTTATAGTTTAAATTTTTGTAACCAAGCAGTTAGCTGTGAATGAGCCACCAACGACAACTGGCTTACCTGATCGTAGTTTTAAATGTTGCTAGGTAGTAATTAATAATAATAATAATAATAAAAATAATGATGATAATAATGATAATAATAATGCACTTTACATTTGAAACAAATCTCAAAGTGCTACAAAATAAAATCACCAATCAAAAACATGAAACCAACGAAACATTAAAAGTCATGAATCAAAGGTTGGCGGCACGGTGGCTTAGTGGTTAGCACGTTCTCCTCTCAGCGCTAGGGATTCCCGGTTCGAATCCCCATCTGGGTGGAGTTTCCATGTTCTCCCCGTGTCCGCGTGGGTTTCCTCCGGGTTCTCCGGTTTCCTCCCACAGTCCAAAAACATGGATCAAGTCAATTGAGTTCTCCAAATTGCCCCATATAGAGTCTGTGAGAGTGAGTGTGTGCCAAGTGATAGATTGATGCCCTGTCCTGGGTGTATCTGCCCAGCGCCCGAGACGTTCTCCCATGGATGGGCATGGGGAACCTCCCCGTGACCCTAACAGAGGATAAAGTGGAAGATAATGGATGAATGGATGGCACGTGTCTGTGTTGATTCCCCGCAGAGAGGGTGACTGAAGTCTGAAGTTGTTTTCACTCCGCAGTACACCTTTGTTGTCCGTCGGCAAGAAATGAGAAAGTACCTGAGCACTCCTCATTTTGAGACATCCACTTTGTCCATTTTGAGCCAATGTGGCAGATATATTCACAAGCAGCGTTGCAATTTAAACCATGCAGATGGAAGGTGTGAGAATGGACTGTTGGTGGGATGTAAGCTAGTACTGAGCATCAGGACACAGCTTGCACACGGTGTAAGTTAAAACCCTTTATGTTAGTTAAAGAAAGCATTTACAAACAAGAGTTTTAAAATTTAAAGACCTACACTGAGTGCTTCTCATGTATTATGTATGTTGCATGTCTAAGCTGAAGTCTGAAATGACGTCCATTTATTATTATGGTGAATGTAGGGCTGTCACTATGGAGAGGCTAAAGGGGCAGTGAGACTCTTGTGCATCCACGCAAAATACATTATGGGACACAAACTGATGCTGTTACAGAGAGAACCTGGCCTTGACATTCCCCAAACTAATAGTGCATGAAAATAGCAAAAGTAAATAAAATGAAATAAATGCTTTACCAAGGTTGGGTTCTTTCACAAACACTTCAGTATACAGTTCTAAAACGGCAAGGTTAAAAAAAGGTCCAAAAGTATTTAAGAGGTTTGTGTAATGTTACACTTTTTAAATATAATTTCTACAGAGATGTAAAACCAGAGGCATCATTCTAATACTTTACATATATTTACCATTAACTGCTTAATTAAAAAACACCAGTGTGTTAGTGTTTAAATTTTTAAGCGTACATAAAACAAGATAGAAATACCAACCTCTGTTCACTGTGAATATTCTGGGTCGTCATCTGCTTTGTTGCTCTTGTTCAAAATTCAATTAGAATTTAATACGTGTAAAACCACACAGAGGTGTGCATTATTGTCAATATTGTCACAGCTAGACAAACAGCTCAGCCGATCTGATTTAAGGACTGAATCTACCCGTTTTATAAATCTCGATGATGTACCCGGTAAAAACATACCAGCAGAATGCTGTACTAACAGTACGGTTGGAATCCCGATCAAGGGGGAGTTCTCCAGTTTCACACCACAGTCCAAAAATATGGATTTATATGGAAGGTTAATTGGCTGTTCTATATTTCCTCACCTAAATTGCCCCTTTATGTAATGTGTATGTGTGAGTGAGTCTGTGCCCAGCGACTAAAGAGAATATATTCTGGTACAAAGTGATTCAGACATTTGTGTTCACATGAACAGTTCCATCTGCCAATGACTGAAAATAATTCAGGTTTATGGTAAACGTTTAGCACAACATTCAAAAATGTCAGAGTCTGAACAGGATTTCAAGAAACCGTAGCTAGTAGAATATTTTTATCTCATAACCTTATGTAAGTATTTAGATAACTTTGTTTATATTGTGTTCATTTTCGTAGTTATTAGAGACTAGAAGTGACATGTAGTACAGTTGACATGCAGATGACAATTAAATACCCATTCATTCATTATCTTCCACTTAATCCCATATTAGGCTCATCAAGGATTGAACGTTTGGGCGATGGGTAGATGCATCCAGGACAGGGCGCTAATCTATCACTGGGCTCACACTTATCTACACACACACACACACACACACACACACACACTAAAGGGGCAATTTAGAGCATCCAATTTTCCTTGAATCCATGTTTTTGAACTGTGGGAGGAATCTCAAGAACCTGGAGGAAACCCACATGGACACGGGGAGAACAAGGAAACTCGCGATTCGAACCTAGAACCTGTGGTGCTGAGAGGAGAATGTCCTAACCACTAAGCCACCGTCTTTAATTTGTTTAGATTTTTATTATGTTTTATATTTGTAGTGATGGAGTTGTGTGCAGTTTACAGTACCCTTAAACAAAAGTGACCTAAGAGGACTCGCCGCTTCTCACACATTTACATTTACATTTACATTTTACGTTTAGTCATTTAGCAGATGTTTTTATCCAAAGCGACTTACGAAATATGAGTCAGAAGTGATGCAGAAAACCAACTACACTGTAAAATCATCAAACATGATTGTTATTTGATGCTGCGCATTTATTTATTCATTCATTCATTATCTCCCGCTTTATCCTCTATTAGGGTCGCGGTGGGGTTCCCCATGCCCATCCAGGGGAGAACATCTTGGGCGCTGGGCAGATAGACCCAGGACAGGCGCCAATCCATCGCTGGGCACACACTCACTTACACAGACACACTCTATATGGGGCAATTTTGAGAATTCAATTGACTTGATCCATGTTTTTGGACTGTGGGAGGAAACCGGAGAACCCGGAGGAAACCCACGCGGACACGGGTAGAACATGGAAACTCCAGCCAGATGGGGATTCGAACCGGGAACCCCTAGCGCTGAGAGGCGAACGTGCTAACCACTAAGCCACCGTGCTGCCTTAATTATTTATTATTTTTATTTATTCATTTATTTATTTTACAACAGGTATTTGTTAAAAAGAAAAGCAGCTCACACGCAGCTCACACGCAGCTCACACGCAGCTCACACACTGCACAACCTTATACTGTGTGTAAGGTTAAGAGAACTGTGCTTCTCGTTATATTTAGAACATGATACAATTTGACCAGCCACTTAGATAATGAAGAGATGTGGAAAGATAAAGAAATCACCAGCCGTGTGTGTGTGTGTGTGTGTGTGTGTGTGTGTGAGTCTGTGATAAACAGTGTTATCAGGCTGTGTGCAGAAGGATGTGTCTGTCAGTGAGCTGTGTGATCAGGAGCTGGTCTGACTCTCAGTCATTTCCTCTCCTCCTCACATGCTCACATCTCAACATCTGATTGAACCAAACCAGCACTGCCTCTCTGTGCAGGTGTAGGAGGGGACAATCGGGGAGATGTGGACGTTTAAAGATAAGACAAGGCCTGAAGGTCACACGTGTCCTCACCGAGCGAGCAACATGTGGACAAGTGCTGAATATTTGGGAATGGGGTCGGCTGGTTACTGAATTTCTTTTAAATAAATTAAAATGAAACGGTCCTCGCTTTTTGGTCTTTACTTTTGAATAGCTTGTCCTTTCCTGTCACGTAACAGCACATCAGATCATAATTGTGGGTTGTGTCTTTGTTTGTGTCTGTGTGTCTTTGTGTGTGTCTGTCTGTGTGTCTTTGTGTGTGTCTGTGTGTCTTTGTGTGTGGTCTGTGTGTATTTGTGTGTGGCTGTGTGTCTTTGTGTGTGTGTGTCTGTGTGTCTTTGTCTGTGTCTGCTTGTGTGTCTTTGTGTGTGGCTGTGTGTCTTTGTGTGTGGCTGTGTGTCTTTGTGTGTGTCTGTCTGTGTGTCTTTGTGTGTGTCTGTGTGTGTGTCTGTCTGTGTGTCTGTGTGTCTTTGTGTGTGGCTGTGTGTCTTTGTGTGTGTCTGTCTGTGTGTCTTTGTGTGTGTCTTTGTGTGTGTCTTTGTGTGTGTCTGTCTGTGTGTCTTTGTGTGTGTCTGTGTGTGTGTCTGTCTGTGTGTCTTTGTGTCTTTGTGTGTTTCTGTCTGTGTGTCTTTGTGTCTTTGTGTGTGTCTGTCTGTGTGTCTTTGTGTCTGTCTGTGTGTCTTTGTGTTTGGCTGTGTGTCTTTGTGTGTGTCTGTCTGTGTGTCTTTGTGTGTGGTCTGTGTGTCTTTGTGTGTGTCTGTGTGTCTTTGTGTGTGTCTGTGTGTCTTTGTGTGTGCTGTGTGTCTTTGTGTGTGTCTGTGTGTCTTTGTGTGTGGCTGTGTGTCTTTGTGTGTGTCTGTGTGTCTTTGTGTGTGGCTGTGTGTCTTTGTGTGTGTGTCTGTGTGTCTTTGTGTGTGGCTGTGTGTCTTTGTGTGTGGTCTGTGTGTCTTTGTGTGTGGCTGTGTGTCTTTGTGTGTGGCTGTGTGTCTTTGTGTGTGTCTGTGTGTCTTTGTGTGTGGCTGTGTGTCTTTGTGTCTGTTTGTCTGTGTGTCTTTGTGTGTGTCTGTCTGTGTGTCTATTTGTGTGTGTCTGTCTGTGTGTGTGTGTCTGTGTGTGTGTGTGTCTTTTGTGTGTGTGTTTGTGTGTGTGTGTCTTTGTGTGTGTTTGCCTGTGTGTCTTTGTGTGTGTCTGTCTGTGTGTATTTGTGTGTGTCTTTGTGTATTTGTGTGTGTCTTTGTGTGTGTCTGTGTGTCTTTGTGTGTGTGTGTCTGTGTGTCTTTTTGTGTGTCTGTCTGTGTGTCTGTCTGTGTGTCTTTTTGTGTGTCTGTCTGTGTGTCTTTGTGTGTGTGTGTCTGTGTGTCTTTTGTGTCTTTTGTGTTGAGGTGTGTGTCTTGTGTGTGTCTGTTGTGTGTCTTTGTGTGTGTCTTTGTGTCTTGTGTGTTGTGTCTGTCTGTGTGTGTGTCTGTCTGTGTGTATTTGTGTGTCTTTGTGTCTTTGTGTGTGTCTGTGTGTATTTGTGTGTGTCTTTGTGTGTGTGTGTCTGTGTGTCTTTGTCTGTTTCTGCTTGTGTGTCTTTTTGTGTGTCTGTGTGTATTTGTGTGTGTCTTTGTGTCTTTGTGTGTGTCTGTCTGTGTGTCTTTGTATTTGCTTGTGTGTATTTGTGTGTGTCTGCTTGTGTGTCTTTGTCTGTGTCTGTCTGTGTGTCTTTGTGTGTGGCTGTGTGTCTTTGTGTGTGGCTGTGTGTCTTTGTGTGTGGCTGTGTCTGTGTGTCTTTGTGTGTGTCTGTGTGTCTTTGTGTGTGTCTGTGTGTCTTTGTGTCTGTCTGTCTGTGTGTCTTTGTGTGTGTGTCTGTCTGTGTGTATTTGTCTGTGTCTCTGTGTCTTTATGTGTGTCTGTCTGTGTCTTTGTCTGTTTCTGCTTGTGTGTCTTTTTGTGTGTCTGTGTGTATTTGTGTGTGTCTGCCTGTGTGTCTTTGTATGTGTGTGTCTGTGTGTCTTTGTGTGTGTGTCTGTGTGTCTTTGTGTGTCTGTGTGTATTTGTGTCTGTCTGTGTGTCTGTCTGTGTGTCTTTGTGTCTCTGTGTGTCTTTGTGTGTGTCTGTCTGTGTGTCTTTGTGTCTCTGTGTGTCTTTGTGTGTGTCTGTGTGTTTTTGTGTGTGTGTCTGCTCTGTGTGTCTTTGTGTGTGGTCTGTGTGTCTTTGTGTGGTGTCTGCCTGTGTGTCTGTTGGTTCCTTTGTACTGTGTGTCTTTGTGTGTGTCTGTGTATCTGTGTCTGTCTGTGTGTCTTTGTGTGTGTCTGTGTGTGTGTCTGTGTGTCTTTGTGTGTGTCTGTGTGTTTTTGTGTGCGTCTGCCTGTGTGTCTTTGTGTGTGTGTCTGTGTGTCTTTGTATGTGTCTGTCTGTGTGTCTTTGTGTGTGTCTGTGTCTGGCTGTGTGTCTTTGTGTGTGTCTGTGTGTGTGTCTGTGTGTCTTTGTGTGTGTCTGTGTGTCCGTGTCTGTCTGTGTTGTGTGTGTGTGTGTGTGTGTCTCTGTGTGTATAACATTGTAGGGACCAGAATCTGCTAAGACATTTACAAGTCTGGACCTCATGGAATTGTTGGGACTGCCAGCTGGTCACCACGATGTTGATCATTCAGTTTTAAAGAGAATTCATGTTGTACGGTGGCTTAGTTTTTAGCATGTTCTCCTCTCAGCGCTGGAGATCCAGCTTCGAATCCCGATCTGGGTGAAGTCTCCACGTTCTCCCCGTGTTTGCATGGGTTTTCTCTGGGATCTCCGGTTTCATTCATTTATTATCTTCTGCTTAATCCTCTAGTAGGGTCAGGGTCAGCATCAGTGGGGGTTAATTGGCATGAGGCTTGGTCCCCATGTCCATCCTGGGGAGAATGATTCAGACGCTGGGCAGATACACACAGGACAGGGCACCGATCTATCACTAGGCACATTTACTCACACAGACATGTGGACATGGTTAGAACATGGAATCTCCATCCAAATTGGGATTCGAACCTATGATCCCCAGCACTGCGAGGTAAACTTGCTAAACAATAAGCCACCGTGCCACCCCACTTCACAACTCAACCTATAATAGAAAATGGGTTTGAGGTTAAGGAACCAGCCATGCAACCTGAAGGTCCCTGGTTTGATTCCCGGTCCCGCCAAGTGCTATTACCGTAAGTTCAAGTTCAAGTGATTTACTTCTATAGCGTTTTTACAACAGTACATTGTCACAAAGCAGCTTTACAGAATGAAAAGCCTTTAAACCCCCAAAGAGCAAGCCGAAGCGACAGTGGCAAGACAAAAACTCCCTTGTTATGTTGTTATTCCAGGAAAAACCTTGGGAGGACCAAGACTCAGTGGGGGACTCATCCTCCCTTGAGTGGCCAGGCAGGCAGCAACAACAATGTAGGGACAGCTATGTACAGATATTAAACAAATGGAAAAAACTCTAACAACTGGAAAACTATATGTGAGTCCCATTATGGGGGGCGTCTGCAGGACCGCCAGTCAAATTGATATTCAGGTTCCATCCAGTATTCGTCAGTAGAGCCATGGATGAAGATCTCCAGGAAGCCGGGGGACACCTCAAAAGAAACAGACAAGGAAGGCAGTTAGAGCTAATAATAAAGCACGGCATTTATTCATTCATTCATTATCTCCTGCTTTATCCTCTAGTAGGGTCGCGGTGGGGTTCCCCATGCCCATCCAAGGGAGAACGATTTCGGGCTCTGGGCAGATACACTCAGGACAGGGCGCCAATCCATCGCTGGGCACACATTCACACACACACACAGACACACTCTATATGGGGCAATTTGGAGAATGCAATTGACTTGATCCATGTTTTTGGACTGTGGGAGGAAACCGGAGAACCCGGAGGAAACACGGGGAGAACATGGAAACTCCACCCAGATGGGGATTCGAACCGGGAATCCCTAGCGCTGAGAGGCGAACGTGCTAACCACTAAGCCACCGTTCGCACGGCATTTAATTAATGTCATTTATTGACACAGTACCGTAGTGCCCTTCAGCAAGGCACCTAACCCCAATTGCTCCCCAGGTGCCATGTACAAGGCTGCTCAGTGTGTGTATATGTATGTGTGTGTTTTACTGCACGGATAAGTTCAATGTGGGAAGAGCCATTCCTCTGTGTGTAAGTACAGTAGGCAAAATAAATCACTTTAATAGGCTGCTATAAAAGCTTCTGTAGGTATAATGTATAGGTGTCACTGTACTTTATCTATATAGTCTAAGACTTTAAATAGTTGAGTAGCTGAGTGAATGGATGAGAATCAGAATCAGAATCAGAATATCTTTATTGTCATTATAGCAGGTATAACGAAATTAAGGTGCCATACTTTTCGGTGTCACATACATAAATTTAAACAGATAAAGATTTAAAAGAGTTTTAAAAGAGTACACTATAATTTACAATTTACAAAAAAAAAATTTGAAAGAAAGAAAGAATCTTATTTACAATAGTGTATAAGAATGTTTAACCTGAGTTTGAATTTTATTTATATATTGCACGTTTTTTATTTCTTTATTTTTATTGCACGTTCAAAAATTGCACATTCAATAGTGAATTATGACTGTAAAAAAAAAATGTACAATGCACCATTTAGTGTTCGTACAGCGGTTGGGTAAAAGCTATTTCTGAGCCGGTTTGTTTTTGTTTTTATTGCTCTGTAACGTCTACCTGATGGTAGCAGCTCTAGGAGATGGTGACCGGGGTGAGAATTGTGAGAAATGAGGGATCAGTGTGTGAATGGTGTCATAGACAGGGTGGTTGATGTTCATGCATTTACAGTTCTTTCTGTAAAGAATCTGATTTACTACTTAAAGATTATTGAATGAATCTCAGACACTCCCAACTTTCCTGTGGAGTGAGACGGATCACAGATTCTCCAGCTGTGATGTCATCACATATTGGCTGACATCACAGGCGTAGCTTAATATATGTGTGAGATTTAACCGTGCAGCAGAACGATGACGGCCACGGGGAAATATCCACTGACATGATGCAGAAGACATTTTTACGTCATTGCATAAACTACATTTTTCATCACCGTATATGGTTACTCTGTGTGTGTGTGTGTGTGTGTGTGTGTGTGCGCATACGTTGTTTGGTTAGCAGTGTGAGTATGTTGTTTGAGTTTCAGTTTCGGCAGCATGTGTGTTTGACAGAAGGTAGTCGTTTTTATTCTTTTAATAATTTTTTTAATGTTTAATAAAATAAGTTAAATAATTAAACACATCATCTACAGTAGGCGGCACGGTGGCTTAGTGGTTAGCACGTTCTCCTCTCAGCGCTAGGGATTCCCGGTTCGAATCCCCATCCGGGTGGAGTTTCCATGTTCTCCCCATGTCCGCGTGGGTTTCCTCCGGGTTCTCCGGTTTCCTCCCACAGTCCAAAAACATGAATCAAGTCAATTGCATTCTCCAAATTGTCCCATATAGAGTGTGTCTGTGTGAGTGAGTGTTTGCCCAGCGATGAATTGGCGCCCTGCCTGGGTGTATCTGCCCAGCGCCCGAGATGTTCTCCCCTGGATGGGTATGGGGAACCCCACCGCGACCCTAATAGAGGATAAAGCGGGAGATAATGGATGAATGAATGAATCATCTACAGTGAACACGATCAATGCACAGATACTGTTTACATTTCACAATGTCAAAGACACAGAATCTGGTCGGGGGTCACTGTAAGACAAGAAAATGGTTAGCAAGAAGGTTTTGGGTTTGATTTTTGCCCCGTATAATTGCCCCGTATAGTGTGCATTTATAATTCATTCATTCATTCATCCATTTTCTTCGCTTTATCCTCTATTAGGGTCGCGGTGGGGGTTCCCCATGCCCATCCAGGGGAGAACGTCTCGGTTGCTGGGCAGACACACCCAGGACAGGGCACCAATCTATCGCCGGGCACACACTCACTCACACAGACACACTCTATATGGGGCAATTTGGAGAACTCAATGGACTTGATCCATGTTTTTGGACTGTGGGAGGAAACCAGAGAACCCGGAGGAAACCCACGCAGACATGGGGAGAACATGGAAACTCCACCCAGATTGGGATTCAAACCTGGATTCCCAGCGCTGAGAGGAGAACGTGCTAACCACTAAGCCACCATTCCGCCTGAGATTAGATCATGTGGAAATCAAATAAGGTTTAAATCATCTCAGTGCGATCTTTTATCTGGCGTGTGTTTAATTTGTGACCATGTGACCTGAATACGAATAGTCATTCTTTGCTCATGCACTTTAAACTTCTTTTACATAAGCCAGCGCGGTCAGAGCTCACTGTCAGAGCCTGAACCCACAGATATTTTAGTGCAGCCAAAGCTGTGGTTTGATTTATTTTTTTTGCTATTTTTTTTGCTATTGCACAGCACATGAGCTACAAGAGCCTCTATTTTAACAGGCCACAAATAAGATCGATTGTGTTTTGTCTGATACTGAAATGTTCCAATATGCGCACGCCGTTTCGGTATGGGCTGCACGGTATGGACCCAGGGTTTGAGTTGCTGGGTATGTAGAAATGTGCATGCCAATTGCTTCAGTGATGTTTTTGTATGTGTCTGATTTCACAGAGGATGTTTTAAAGCAGCAGAGATTAAGTGTTGCAGGTTTTTGTTTATTAGCTCAGTTTATCATACACCTGAAACTAAGAGTTATAGTTATAGGTTATAGTTAATGTTTTTTTATGTAAAGAACGTCTATGTCTAAGTCCTTTCAGTGCACAAAAACCAATGTGTGTGTGTGTATGTGTCTGCTTGCTTTTGTGTGTGTGTGTGTGTGTGTGTGTGTGTGTGTGTGTGTGTGTGTTTACATGCTATACTAAGGCTAAACTTATCTATTTTTATTCCCAGGTCTCTGTCTTCTCTTCGCACTCTTCCTTCCCCTCTGTATGCATTCCCACTCTGCATCCATCACCCACTTCCTCTCTGTGTGTCGCCTCTTTACACTTTTCTCTCTCTCTCTCTCTCTCTCTCTCTCTCTCTCCCTCTCTCTCTCCCTCTCTTCCTCTCTCTTTTCTCTCTCGTTTAAGGATTCAAGGATTCAATGTAGTTTTATTGGCATGACTGTATGTACAACAATATTGCCAAAGCAAAAGAAAATTAAAGTAAAATAAAATAATAATAGTCATAATCTCTCTCTCTCTGTGTGTGTGTGTGTGTGTGTGTGTGTGTGTGTGTGTGTGTGTGTGTGTGTGTGTGTGTGTGTGTGTGTGTGTGTGCATTTACAAGTATGCATGTTTGTTAAAGGTGTGTGTGTGTGTGTGTGTGTTTATTTGTGTACACACTTTAGCCACATCCACCTTGTGTAGTATTAAAGACTTTCCTGTGCTTAAACAAAAACAAGAGCCCCTTCCTCTTCCTCCATGTGCTCCATGTATACGTCACAAAATACACACTCTCACACACTCGCACACACTCACAAGCACCACAGTGCACTTCAACACAATGCGAAGGCAGGCCAGCAGGAAGGAGGTAAAAAAAAATCACTTCCTTCGCTGTCAGACTACAAAAGCACGAGATAAATGAACCTCACAGAATGGTCCTGTCCACGAACACAGCTGCTCTACATCAGCACAGTGTCCGAGAGCACGGCACGTCCACGAGGGGTTAAACTGCACAGACGTGAACAACTGCCCAAAACAACCAGACAACTTGTTAAAAACAACCAGCTAGTAAAAAATGGCTCAAGTTGGCACTGTTGATACAGCGTTAAAGCATAAAAAACAGAAATCAAAACAACATGGAAACCACATTTTCTCATTTTAAAATGCTTTGTTTTGCTCCACTCTGCCTACAGCTGGACTTATAACAGCTGTAAAATATCCCACATTGTTCCAAAACTCCATACAGCCACACACACACACACATAACCACACACACACTGTTAACAGGTCTGAGTGGTCAAGAAATTGGACAATTCAACAAGTTTATGTGAATTATTCTTCTCCCACAACCACATCAAACGATCGAACCAGCTCCGTAAAGTCAAGACACTCACTTAACAGCCCACTACATTATACTAGTTTGTTAATTTCGTTTAAAGCTTTTAAATTTGGTACCACACAACCCCAGTAAACCCCCCCCCCCTTACACACACACACACACACACACACGCAACAAATAATCTGCTACTCACAGCCAGCACGGTTATCGTTATGTCGGCCTTTCCTCATTCTATTCTTTTACAGATTGTTTTACTTCTGGATTGGTTTTCTGTGCATTTCTTTCTCAGAGTTAAGATTTTTTTTTATTTCTGGTTATTGTGTAATGTTTAAAGGCAACAGCATGATGACAGCATGATTCATTTATTACGCTTTTGTGTTTGAGATGGAGTCATGTTGGGTAGGGAGTGTGTCCGGGTTTGTGAGTGGTGGGGACACAGTGGGCCCGTCGCCGAGGCAACAACCCCGTGGTGCTGTTTCCTCCAGAGAAAGAAAGGCGCAGATGGTGTATTTAGATCAGTTAAACGCAGGCCACATACACGATCACTCTATAACACACAATGGGCTGTATAGTCCACTCGTCTTTTAAAGCCTTACAACTTCCCATTTCAGTGGTACAGAGAGGATGGGTGGGTGTGTGTGTGGGTGTGTGTGTGTGTGTGTGTGTGTGTAGTGGTGGGACTCAAGCCCAGAGCACTAAAAATGGTGGCTTAGTGGTTAAACTCGAGCACCTCTCAGAGCTGGGAATCCAGGTTCGAATCCCAATCTGGGTGGAGTTTCCATGTTCTCCTCATGTCCACATGGGTTTCCTCCTTGTTCTTCAGTTTCCCCCCACAGTCCAAAAACATGGATTCAAGGTAAATGGACTGTTCTAAATTGCCCCTTTCTGGGTGTGGTAACTTTGGTTTGGGTGTTGGGCTTTTAATCTGAATTCTAAGGTGTGTTAGTTTACTGATTAGAGTGAAGCAATTTGAAGGTTGTGGGTTCAGATCTCAGGTCTTCTGAAGTTACCAATGTGGCTCTTAGACCCTTAACCCTCATTGCTCCAGGGTGTTATATCAACCCTGTTTTTTGACCTCAACGATGTTGGGTTACTTGTAAGTCGCTTTGGATAAAATCATCTGCAAAATGACCAAATGCGAATGAAATCTGAATTGCCCTTATATAGTGTGTGTGTGTCTGTGCAACTGTGTTTGCCAAGGGATGGATTGGCACCCTGTCCTGGGTGTATCTGCCCAGTGTCCTAAAACATTCTCCCCTGAATGGCCATGAGAACCCAATGAGAGAGGACTGGTTTTCCTGCATAAGATAGACTTCATTTAAATACTGTCTGTTCCTTTGAGGAAACTCTGTGTTCTAAATAAGGAAAGAATTTACTCCAGCTGTGTGGAAACAAATCTTTTGAATCCGGTCACCTTGTTGTCCTCCCCCATCTCCTTAAAACCAGGTCACTTTATTAAAAATAAGAATGTTTTATCCTGTGATGAAATATTTAAAAGCAGACTACATTTAAAAGTATATATTTTCATGAGCATTTATATAAATATATTATATATGTATAAAAAACAATACTTTACATTCTTACCCAAAATACTGCCATGTTTTAAGGAAGTATGAGGAAACCAGAGTACCCAGAGGAAGCCCTTAACTACACCCACAACCACACTATACTGATATATTCTCTGTCATTATGGAGTTCAAACTCTGCCGCTTTGTTCTGGTTACGGCAAAAAGCATGGTTCAGACAATTTAATGCTTCCGACATTGAGGCATCAGTTTCCTGTTACAGCGTGACCTTGCCACTGTACACACATTGAGGCCCATGAAGACATGTTTCAGGAGTTTGTAAAGGAACTTCAAGGGGGCCTTAATGATGCCCTTGCTTCACTCACTCCACACCATTGTTATATGTACATGTGAATATATATACAAATGAATTAAAAGCTTAATTTTTAAATCTAACTTTAAATTTTATAGATTAGACAAAGAGATTATTGATTATGGCTTTGGAATATAACGTTCAGCCATGTTATTTTTTATTGTAATACCATTTAGGGCATTCAAAGTATAATATTTTATGTAATTAAAAGATTTTGCAACTGTATATACTGTATATGCCAAATGTCTACTGCTTATATAGTCGTTTTACACCCCTACCTAAATTTTAGGTGTTATTTCTTTTTTCTTTTTTTATGTCATTAAGCAACCATGTTCTAGAATAAATAAAAAAAAATGTATTTTTTTCTTTAGATTTCAATAAAACAGTCTAAAAGTTATGGAAACTTTACATAGACACCCTTTTATTTCAGACCAGAGTATAAAACATAAAAATGACTATTCTTAGCTCAACCAGATTTTAATTTTAACCATACCACATGCCTTCTCTTTAAAGTTTAACAATTTACATTTAGGTCCCACAGTGTGATCCCTAGATTTTGGTTTCCATTCCATTCCAATGTAATATATACCTGGGGCTACATGTCTCCATGTTCTCTCAGTGTCCGTGTGGGTTTTCTCAGAATACTCCGATTTCTTACCACAGTCCAATTACATGGATTTAAGGTAAATTGAATGCTGTAAATTCCCCCCAAATATAGTGTGTCTGTTTAAATGAGTGCCCAGCCGCTGAAGCATATATATATATATATACAATGGATGAGGATGAGGACCAGAGACTGGGTTTCCAGTATATACAGTATATTTACAATACACACATTGGCCGGTGGAATCTCTATGCCGCTTCATCCTGCACCTCGTAGTCTTTCTCTCTCCTCGTGGCATCTGATGTATTTGCTTATAAATGCTGCACACATCATCAGATGGAGCTGCATCAGGTACACTAATTACTATGAATGAACAACTCGTCGTCTCCGCCTTTTTTCGCCCAGCACCACCACGCTACCGTCACATATCCATCCATCCCTCCCTCCATACATTTATAACATTACTGACATTTTAAAATTTCTACCAGCTTTTCAGAGGAAAATTAGTTTATGGATTTGTACAGCGTGTGAAATTGTAAAAATTCACTTTAAAAATATTTAAAAGTTCTCTTTGCAAATGCCGAAATGCACTATCTTTGTTAAAATTTTAAAGTAAAATATGATTGCATGAGTGTGTTGTTGTGTGATTATGTATGATTGTGTGTGTCTATAGAAGTATTGTTAACATGTGTAGCATAGTGTAATGGCCCATAAAACCTGATCTGATTGTGACGGGATATCAACTTTGTATGAAGAGCATCTTATTCTCTCTCAATTTGTTAAATTCAGTTAATAAATAGACACTGCTGATTAAACCCTGTGGGCGATCTGTTTACTCCTCCATTATTAAACACTGAATTTCACAAAAGGTGCCACGGAGTTTGCATAAGATTGCATTGTTAATATTCTGTCTGTGTGTGTTGCATTTGTCTAGTCTGTCATGGCTGTTTATTACTTAGTGACACGGTTACTAGGGGCCTCTCAGTGATGTATGATGTCACCAAACCACTGTGGATACAACCTTTGTTACTGTGTGTCTGTGTGTGCGTCTGTGTGTTAATTGGATTTTCATGGCATGCTGATGGAGATGCTGTCTCTCTGTCTGTCGGTCGATCTGTGTGTGTGTGTGTGTGTGTGTGTGTGTGTGTGTGTGTGTGTGTGTGTGTGTGAGAGACATATTTTACTACAGATGCTCATTGTATTGGTTAAATTACTGGGTCAGAAAAAGGAAGGTTGCTTTATTCATGTGTTAATCACACTAAAAATTGCATGCATACCCCAGGGACTCGAACCCATCAACCCACTGTGTGATTGACTAGTATTTTATTTCTAAACGACTGTGATTAATCTTAATTCTAAATCTTAATTCTAGCTTTTTCCCTTTACTTTACTTTAATTACTTTAATTCTACAGTTTACTTTAATTCTAAAGTTTACTCTTTGAATTAGTCTTATTGTAATTGGTGATGATCATTCCTTCATTCATTATCTTCTGCTTTATCCACTACTAGGGTCACGGGGGGGGGGGGGGGGGGGGGGGGGTTTGGGGGGGGTTCCCTATGCCCATCCGGAGGAGAACGTTTCGGGTGCTGGGCAGATACACCCAGGACAGGGAGCCAATCTATTGCTAGACACACTCACCTTAAACCACACTACCTTAAAATCCATATTTTTTGACTGTGGGAGGAAACCAGAGAACCCAGAGAAAACCCAATATATATTATAATTTCAATTTCAATTTTAAAGAAGAAAATGAGATAAAAAATACAGTATGTAGATATGTGAAATATAATAGAATATACAACTATGAATATATGTAATATATATAATATAGAATATACAACTACAACTATAAATATAATATAGAATATTTTAACTATAATATATAAATATATAGATTTATGTATATACAGTATATAAAATAAATTTAAGAATGCTGCCCACATTCAGTGATGATATGTGATTTACATTTACATTTACATTTAGTCATTTAGCAGACGCTTTTATCCAAAGCGACTTACAAATGAGAACACCACAAGTCAGAAGTTCATCAAACCTGATTGTTATTCGAAGCTGCGCCCCCCCCCCTCCCCCTTTTTTTTTTTATTATTATTTTTTTTTATAACAGGTATTTGTTAAAGAGATGCGTCTTAAGTAGTTTCTTAAAACTGTTTAGAGATTCTGCCTTACGGACAGAGTTGGGAAGACGTTCCACCATTTTGCAGTGGTGAACGCCACAGATGAGAATTAGCTCCTCGGTGAGGTGGAATCGCCAGGCGGCAATCATCACATCATGTGATAAAATTAAGCATCACAATATACATTATGGACAGTCTGACTGGCTTAGTCTACCGCTGCTTATTAACTAGGTACATAATGCAAACAGTGTGAGTTAGTCACTTAAACCACATTTAATCATAATGAATGCAATGAATGGGGACTTAAATACTTTTTTGTAGTTTTAAACTAATGTACTACTTTGCTCTACTATCACACCCCCTGCTGTTAAAAACACATTGTGGTTATTATGGCACTTTTTGTTACTTGTCCGTGGAAGTCCATGTGAATGTTCGACATTAAAGAATATTGGTAATTGGCAGAATTGGTAACATCAAGTGATTGGTGTACAGATTGTTCTTTTTTTCATTCATTATCCTCTACTTGGGTCACGGGGGCGGGGGGTTCTTTCTGCCCATCCAGGGGAGAAGGTTTCGGGTGCACCATCACTAAACACATGCACACACACTATATGGGGCAATTTGGAGCATTCGATTTGCCTTGAATCCTTACAGGTGTTGAAGTAACATGGCTGTGCAACACGGCAACTTCATGTGATCCTCAAGACAACATTTGGTCAGATGAGTATTCATTCATTCATTATCTCCCGCTTTATCCTCTATTAAGGTCGCGGTGGGGTTCCCCATGCCCATCCAGGGGAGAACGTCTCGGGCGCTGGGCAGATAGACCCAGGACAGGGCGCCAATCCATCGCTGGGCACACACTCACTCACACAGACACACTCTATATGGGGCAATTTTTTGAGAATTCAATTGACTTGATCCATGTTTTTGGACTGTGGGAGGAAACCGGAGAACCCGGAGGAAACCCACGCAGACACGGGGAGAACATGGAAACGCCACTCAGATGGGGATTCGAACCGGGAATCCCTAGTGCTGAGAGGCGAACGTGCTAACCACTAAGCCACCGTGCCGCCCCACTAAGCCACCGTGCCGCCCAGATGAGTATACTGTACAATAATTAAAACAGTTTAAAATAATATATATTTTTTACTGTATTAATAGCAAGGTGTGTGTGTACACCTCATGATGTTTACACAGTGCTATATATTAAGTGGTGAATTCCCTGTGGGTTATGTCATGTTGCTGTTTCTTTCACAGCTTATTTCATTTAACCCACTGCGCTCTCAGTCGCGTGTGCCAAACTCAAACTGAGAGAAAGCCGGAATAAAGAGAGCTTGAGCGAGAGAGATAGAGAGAAAGCGAGGACTGTAATTAATTTGGCATGCTCGCAGTTTGGACAGTGCTAAGTGTGAAGGTCAAAAGATCCAGCACAGCATTCACACCTTTAAAATGCCAATACTCCAACTCACACAAACACTCAGGGAATGTATTTAATTATGACACGTTTCTGCTAATCTTCATAAACAAGTTCTGTGTTTTGCTGTAAAACTGTCTCACCATTTTCTAAATAAAACTATTTTGTCACTATAAAGCAGCTGTGTATTAAAGCATGTAGATGTTTGTGTCGACACACATGCAGATATTTACATAAATTACTGTATGTCCAGAATATATTTAGTCAATGTAGTTGAGATGTGGTGACAATATAAACTGGAGCGGTGCATTTCCTGAAGAAATTGCGAGTGTGATTGCAGCGTAGTGGTAGGTGAGACACCATTCATACGTATATTAAAGAAATACAGAGAACGAGGTAAAAAAGTGGGCGCAGCCGGGTAATGGGGTGTCTAAGTTTTGGTCACATCAACGGTCAGGTTTTTGAAATGGTGTTGCCGCAAGTCAATTGGACAAAAACTGGCCGTAGTAAGTTTATAAAAATGTCTCGTCACTTTGAAGATCCAATTTTTGCTATAGGAAATGAACAAAGCCAATTTTGAAGAGTGATCACGAGTGAAGGAAGACTTCGGAGAATTACGTCTTTGTAGCTCGAAAATAGAATCTCATAAAAAGTTATGAGATTGCAAACATCTTGATCATGCAAAATGAATCTGAATTTTGGCTCTGAAAAATGGGAATATCTCTGGAACAGTTTAACCGATTCCATAGCTGAGGTCTCATCAATGAGCCGGACATGTCCTGCGAAAGCCGTGTCGATATCTCAACAATTGCAGGAGAAGAAAGGGAGACAATAACAGTGGAATAATAAAAATCGGATAACAAGAGTGTAATTGCCATACATGCCGGTCACACTAATGAATGTTTCTATTAAACAAAATTTCTCTACACAGTCCCCATCACCTCATATGGCCTCACACCAGTGTGAAACAGCTGCCTGTATTCCCTGCAGGTATCAGCTCTTGTCCTGTTTATGTCACCATGTTCTTACTCAACACATTTTGCTCTCATCATCTTCAAAGTGTGTTATGCTAAGCATCTTAAAGAGTCCCAAAGAGACGGCAGTCCGTGGGGGCCAGATTTGAGCTGTATTATGGATGAGGCAACACTGCCCAAATCAATTTAATTCACTACACTTCTGCTTTCTATTGAAATAATTTAAAACTTTATATACACAGACTGAACATCAAATTTTGAGCATTTAAGATTAGTCTCTACATGTTTTTGTGTATGTTTAAAGAAAAGATTGGTGCAATTGGGGTAACAATTTAAACAACCTTGTTTATATCAAGATCTCTACATCTTAAAAAAAAAAAAAAAAAAAAAAAAAAAAAAAAAAATATATATATATATATATATATATATATATATATATATATATATATATATATATATATATATATATATATATATATATATATATTCATTCATTATCTCCCGCTTTATCCTCTATTAGGGTCGCGGTGGGGTTCCCCATGCCCATCCAGGGGAGAACGTCTCGGGCGCTGGGCAGACCCAGGACAGGGCGCCAATCCCTCGCTGGGCACACACTCACTCACACAGACACACTCTATATGGGGCAATTTTGAGAATTCAATTGACTTGATCCATGTTTTTGACTGTGGGAGGAAACCGGAGAACACAGAGGAAACCCACGCAGACACGGGGAGAACATGGAAACTCCACCCAGATGGGGATATATATATAAACATTATTAAACGTTGAGAGAGGAGTTGAACTGTTATGTTGGCCACAGATAGGAATGACCTCGTGTATGGTTCTGTGGTGCATTTAGGAGGAATGAGTCTTAAACTGATCAGTGTGTTGTACAGTGGGTGAGGGACATTGTCCATAATGGCAGTCAGCTTTCCCATTTCCAATAAATATAAGTCCTTGGAATCATATACTGTAGTTCATTCAGATTAGCTCTGGGATAACTTAATCTTACTAGGTCCTGACACCGAGCATCGTGACTTTGTGATAGACGCCATGTGTCTTGTAGATCGTTGTAAACAAGTGAATTTCCCTGTGCTGCTGCCTTTTCCCTCCAAAACTTCCATGTAGCAACCAGCATAATGCTGTTTTTTACCAACAGTTTGCTGTTTGGTTATTAAAAGGTTAATAGTTTGCAGTTTTGAGTTTGCTGTTATATTATGTGTTTTATAAACTGATATAAACTTTGTGATAGATGCCATGTGTCTTATAGATCGTTGTAAACAAGTGAATTTCCCTGTGCTGCTGCCTTTTCCCTCCAAAACTTCCATGTAGTAATCAACGCAATGCTGTTTTTTACCAACAGTTTGCTGTTTGGTTATTAAAAGGTTAATTATTTGCAGTTTTGAGTTTGCTGTTATTTTATGTGTTTTATAAACTGATTGAAATTTGCTGTTTGTTTTAAAGCTGAATCTGATTTTTAGCCCGTGTTTGTGGTGGAGTCGGAGTGTGTCAGGGCGAGTATGTTATTATACTCTAGGGATTCTCAGTCTCAGAGTGTCATTTTACAAAGAGGTTTTCATCCCAAATCCCAGAAGCGACAGGGTTGATGGATGTCCACCTGCAAATTAGATTTGACATGGAGCTTTTAACTCAGTGAAAGTGTGAAAAACGAGAGAGCTTAAGAAGGAGGACTATGGATTTTCTTTCTCTTCTGTTCTTTTTTCTGTCAGTCTTTAGATGTTTTTCTTTATAGATTTTTTTTCGTCTGAACATCATTTATTCATCTGGCAGAAATCCTTGCATTGTTGCGGATGTTCTCACAAATGTGCGCTACACTTTGCTTGCACTCTTTTTGCAGCTCATCCCAAACAAATCTTTGGGGTTTGGATACCTGGGGTTGAAGTTTGAAGATTGTGCAGTCTACTAAATAATTTGAATCTACCACCATCTTCTAACGTAACCACCTTCTTTTCACAATAGACTCCCACCTTAAACTCTCTGATCATGTGATCAAAACCGCCCGTTCCTGGAGGTTCCTTCTTTACAACATAAAGAAGCTCAGACCCTTCTTGACTGAACATGCTACCCAACTGCTTGTTCAAGCCCTAGTCCTATCCCGGCTACTTGCTGGTATTCCAGCTTCCACAATCAGACCTCTACAACTAATTTAAAACTCTGCAGCCCGACTCGTGTTTAACCAGCCCAAGCGAACTCATGTCACTCCACTACTCATTTCCCTCCATTGGCTCACTGTAGCTGCTCGCATTCAGTACAAGTCACTGACTCTGGCATACAGAACCATTTCTTGGATCTTCCCCCTCCTACCTTCACTCTATCTTTTCAAAATACACTCAGACTCGTTCACTTCGCTCCAGTGATGATTGCCGCCTGGTGGTTCCACCTCACCGAGGAGCTAATTCTCACTCCGTGGCGTTCACCACTGCAGAATGGTGGAACCATCTTCCCAACTCTGTCCGTAAGGCAGTATCACTAAGCAGTTTTAAGAAACTACTGAAGACGCATCTCTTTAACACATACCTGTTGTAAAAATAATAATAATAAAGAGGGGGGGGGGGGCACAGCATCAAATAACAATCAGGTTTGATGAATTTACAGTGTAGTTGGTTTTCTACATAACTTCTGACTGTAATGTTCTCATTGGTAAGTCGCTTTGGATAAAAGCGTCTGCTAAATGAATAAATGTAAATGTAATGTAGTTCTAACAAAACATAGAAGTAGGTTTTGGGATATTGTCTTGCTGTAATGTGAACCCCTGACCAACTAGGGGAAAATTAAAAGGTATTGCATGAAGCTATAAATAAATCCTGTGGTAGCTCAAACACACTATAATAAAAAAACAAGGTTTAATTCATAAATTTGTTTATTAAAAGCAAAATAGGGCAGCACGGTGGCTTAGTGGTTAGCACGTTCGCCTCTCAGCGCTAGGGATTCCCGGTTCGAATCCCCATCTGAGTGGAGTTTCCATGTTCTCCCCGTGTCTGCATGGGTTTCCTCCGGGTTCTCCGGTTTCCTCCCACAGTCCAAAAACATGGATCAAGTCAATTGAATTCTCAAAATTGCCCCATATAGAGTGTGTCTGTGTGAGTGAGTGTGTGCCCATCGATGGATTGGCGCCCTGTCCTGGGTCTATCTGCCCAGCGCCCGAGATGTTCTCCCCTGGATGGGCATGGGGAACCCCACCGCGACCCTAATAGAGGATAAAGCGGGAGATAATGAATGAATGAAAAAAGCAAAATAGTTGATAATCTGGTGTTCTGTGATGTAATCTAGTCTGGTTTTTAAAGTAAAAACTGACCCTGAGTAATAGGATCCTGGTTTCTCTAACTATCAATTACTGCCATTTAGTGGCCAAATTACAGAACACACACAAAAAAAAACAGCTGCAACAGGTTTAGTACATATCTGGCATTGGCTCTCTGTTTATATTAATCTGTATTTATATTTATGGTAAATGATTAAAATTAATGTATATTATATCACACAGTGATGCAAATGTGAAGTGCTTAAAGGTGTGTGTTATTGTCCGTAATGTCACAGCTGGACAAACGGCTTAGCCAATCAGATTTAAGGAGCAAAACTAACTGTTCTTTAAGTGGCAATAATAGCTGTATATATTATGTGCTTTTAATCTATTGTCCGGTGGTGTAGATCTCGGTACATTATAAAGTTTGCCTTTTTTATATTAAAATATTGAATTTTTCAGAGCTTTAAATCCATGGCAATTAAAAACGGAGCTTTGCCCACACTCAGTGGGATGCTGCATTACAATTCCTTAATTCAACCATTTCTCATAATGACCACTGGCTTTCTTCTGCAGATTGTTAAATCCCCAGCACCTTCTCTCTGAATCAATATGATATTTGTTTTCAAAACACAGAGGCTTTTCACGCTGGGATTTTTTTATTGTCAATGCGGCCAGAGAGAAAACAAAATCTGACCCTCGTCTCATCACGGCTGTGTGTGAGTCAGAGCAGACTGTGCTGAGTGGAGATGCTTCAGAACAAAGCACAACCTCTTTTACATATGCACAGGTCCATTAAGGGAATATTAAGTACTCCTTCTGTGGTGTGACTCCCATTATAACACACTGATTCAAGATGTTTTTATTATCATTGATTTTAATCCATGTTTAAATACCTTAAAAGATGAACAGAGGACTGAAAGAAATACATTATAAAATGAAACGGCAGCTCTGACTTTTATAAGATCCACCTGCTAAGAGCTGAGCTAAAAATAGAAACAGACCAAAAATTTATTAACTGCTCTATAAAGTTCTAGTGGGGGGTTAACCATGCCCATCCAGGGGAGACCATTTCATGCATTGGGCAGGACAGGGTACTATATAGGGGCAATTTAGAGAAGCCAATTAACCTTGAATCCATGTTTTTGGACTGTGGGAGTAAACCGTATAACCAGGATGTGCTAAGGCACTGTGTTTACGTTTTTAATTTTACAATATTAATATAATTATAAATATTTAATAACACAATTTTTTACATTTTATTGACAGAAGCAATGGTGGCACAGGTCGCTTAGTGATTAGCACATCTGCCTTTTAGCACTGGGGTTGAATCCCAATCTGGGTGGAGTTTCTCCTCGTGTCTTTGTGGGTTTCCTCTGGGTTCCTCAGATTCCTCCCACAGTTCCAAAACATAACTTTAAGGCTGCTCTAAATTGCCCCTATATACAGTGTGTGAGCAAATGAGTGTGTGCCAGTGATGGACTGGCACCCTGTCCAGTGCCCAATACGTTCTCTCCTGCATGGGAAATGGGGACCACCACCACCACCACCATTCCTTCCCCAAGCAGAAGATAATAGATGAATGTAAGTAATCAGTGTCATTGACATCAGTGAACAGATGTTTCCAATGCGCTGGCCTAAATGACCAAGTCAAAATTACAAATTACAAACTGGAGAATAATAAGACTGCAATGAAATAAACTTCAACAAAACCTCTACGTCCTGTGACATGCTTTTAACAGGATGTCTATACCACTGAATGCCTTTGTTATGCCTCTGGCATAAGAAATGGAGTGGGCAATATCTGTGGTTAGTCATCAGTATGACAGCTAGCACTGTTTTGTGAAAGACAAAGAGTGTGATGAACTAGAACTGTGGAATGAGGAATGGAGAACAAAAGGATTTTAATGGACTCAGGCAGAGCTGAGATTTACTCATTAGGTTTAATTGAATTATTAAGTGCATGTGAATGCAAGCCAAGCTATAACCAGAGTTTCGAAGCTCGTTTGCTCATTTTTTTTTCAATAGACATGAAATTTATTTACCAAGGGCCTGTATTAAGTTATTTTCATGCGACGAAGGCTATATGAAATGACGTAAACAGAGATGGTACTGGTGTTAGACTGTCCTAAGGCAAATTTTTTATTTCTAGCATGAAGGTCGGAGGTTCTTGTACTTTTAACCATTAACAGTCCAGACCCTATTTTAGCGATCCTAAGTGAGCTGTCAACTGCACACCACGCAGCTTGATTTATTAGGTGTGTTAGTGTTTCCTTGATATTGTAACACCGGGAAAAATATATGAATGTGGCACTTGAAGCGCACATTTTTTGGGGGCATAAGAACCAGGTATGCTTTAACTTTGCCAGATTACTATTTCAGTGATGCAGCTGTCTGGACGTAATAGCCTGCTCCATGAGATTGTCCATTTGACTGAATAGAGAACCCACAGTATTGTGTAGATTATGTATCTGCATTCTCTGACCAAATGCAGTGAGATTTAATAGCGTTCAGTTTTATTCGTTGTTCAGTGGCGTTGGACATGCTCCTGGGTTGATGATTTACCATCGAGATAGAATAGAATATAAAGATTTTATTGTAAATATACATAAGTACAATGAGATTTAAAAAACTGCTTCTTACCAGTGTGAACATTCATTCATTCATTCATTATGTTCCACTTAATTCTCTACTAGGGTCATGGGGGTGGGGTGATTCCGTGATTCTGTTTCGGGCGCTGAGCAAATACACCCAGGACAGAGCGCCAATCTCTGTGGACACTCACACACAGTCAATCTCTGGGCACTCACACACACACACACACACACACACACACACTATTTAGGGGCAATTTAGCACATCCAATTAACCTTGAATCCATGTTTTTGGACTGTGGGAGGAAACCGGAGAACCCGAAGAACGGAGAACCGGAGAACATGGAAACTCCACCCAGATTGGGATTCTACATTTACATTTACATTTACATTTAGTCATTTAACAGACGCTTTTATCCAAAGCGACTTACAAGGTGAGCACAGGGTTAATCACAACATCCCTGGAGCAATGAAGGTTAAGGGCCTTGCTCAAGGACCCACATTGGTAACTTCAGTGGACCTGGGATTTGAACCCACAACCTTCAGATTGATAGCCCAACACCCTAACCACTGAGCTACCATGCCCACTTTCTAACCACTTTCTAACATGCTAAACACTAAGCCACCGTGCCGCCCCACAGTGATATTAAATTGATATATGAAGTATACATAATTGCACATTTGTAAACAATAGTATTGATATTATATATTGCATTGTATTAATCAGTATTATCAATAATATTAAATATTGCACAGTGAGTGGTAGAAATATTTTCACTACTGGATTTTAAATATTACACAGTAAGTGGTATATAAATATAAATATTGCACAGTATAATAAAGTCTGGAGGCAATGCGTGAAATAAAGCAATGCGTGAAAATAGACTGTTGGCGGTGTATAAGATAGCAATAAGCATCGCGACGTGCCTTGCTCTGTGGTTCTCTATGAGCCTAAAGACTAAAGACTTATTTTTAATTAGGTAATTGTACTGAACTTAAGATGAATTATTCTTTTTTAGTCTGATGAAAAAGTATTGATGCATTACAGATATAATGTAAGAAACTTTTAACGTTTTTTTTTTTATTTAGGCATCATGGTTTACAACTAATATTATGTTCATATTTAAAGCGTGATGCAGGGTGTGCTCTGTTTGTACATCTAACGCAGAGTAGAATGATTTCCATATTAAGAATGTGGGGAATGTCAAAAGCTGGTAGGAGTGGAAGTGAAGTGGCGTGTGGTCTGCTGATATTCTGCACATTCAGTAGCGGTTGCTGTTTATTTACTGTGTAAATGTGTAATGTGTTTGAATGTTCAGGGAGCTCAGTTATATTCTGACCATAGCACTGAATGTTTTTCTGATTTATTATTCCACAGCCTTTCTTCCCTTAATTTTTCCCTCAGACAATCTTTTTAACAGCAGAACAGAGAAACAAATATGTACCAGCTAATAATAAATTCTAAAGCACACTGTAAAAAAGTTAAAAGAGATTTTTTTTTTATGGGTTGACACTTTTTTTTTTTGAAGATGGTGACTAAAGTTCAGTCCATCAGCTGAGTGCATGAAAGAGCCTTGATGTTTTTCATCTTTAAAGGGTGGAAAGGGTAATGAGGGGTTTGACCTTGTAGGTGGTGACTGGTCTATTTCGGCTTAAGTCTGAAACAGACAGCAAAGAGAACAGAATGATTCAATTAGAAAGGCATTTCTTTTAAAAAGAAATGCAACGTGGAAAAAATAAAGTATGGCCATATTACTTAAAAGTAAATGAAAAAAAATAAGTATGATATTGTTTTCAATGACAATAACACACACACCTCTGAGCGCTTCACATTCGTATCAATGTGTGATATACAATACATTATTTTAAATCATGTACCATAAATGGAAGTACAGATTTATATATTATATTATATTATTTATATATTATATTCAGCAATCAGTGTTCACTTTATAAACTGGACTACAATATGTAGCGGAAGATCAGTTTATTAATAATTTAATTTTCCATCCATCCATCCATTATCTTCTGCTTTATCCTATATCAGGGTCGCGAGGGGGGGAGAACGTTTCTGGCGCTGGGCAGACACACCCAGGACAGGGCGCCAATCTATCGCTGGGCACACTCACTCACACAGACATGCACACATACACACACTATATGGGGCAATTTGGAGAACTCAATTGACTTGATCCATGTTTTTGTATTGTGGGAGTAAACCGGAGGAAACCCACGCAGACACAGGGAGAACATGGAAAGTCCACCCAGATTGGGATTCGAACCGGGAATCTCTAGTGCTGAGAGGCGAACATGCTAAGCACTAAGCCACCATGCCGCCCTAATTTAGTTTTCAATAAACATTTTTGAATCAAACCTTGGTTTTTTTTGTTATAGTGTGTTTGTAAGTGTTTTATCAAAGCAATAAGGCACTGTGTATTATTGTGAAGAAATCATTCCACCACTCATATTGCCTAATTACACTAATTTCCCGTGAGTTATTCACAATATTGCACACCCTTTTGTGCCTTATCGCTTTATTAATCGACTTGCAGAGAGTTAAATTTCCAAGTTCCAGCAGTTCAGTCACCAGGTGACTCATTGAGGCCACATTACATTTAAAGATGGACATTTCCTAGATCAAGTTCAGACTGACTTGGGGATAATTTTAATGATGTGTGTATGAGAGGCCTTCTAGCGTTTTTGCCGTATTATAGTTCTTTATCCATCAGTTCTGCGCACATTCCTGTAGTCATTATTAATTCTCCTGTTCACTCCGTTCGCTGCAGAAATTTTGCTGAGTCACATCACTTTTTCGCTGTAAACTTTTTCTTTTTGGAAGGACATTTTAGGTAAAGCTTTAAGTGCAATGACTCATCTTTTTTTTTTCTTTTCTCTGTGCAGGAGACATCACACAGAAGGGCTATGAGAAGAAACGAGGGAAGCTGCTCGCACCCTATATACCACAAATACAAGGTAAACCTCTCTTCACACCTACGTAAATGTGCAGTTTGATCACATTCTTAACGGATCATCAGTTTCTGACCTTGCTTTGAGTGGACGACAGAGAATATCGGGCGGGTTACTGCCGCGACGTGTCCTGACTGTAATTTCATTAAAGTAAAGTGCATGGCCCTGTCACACACACTTCATTTTAATAGCTTAGCCTGGCTCAGCTCGCTCGCTCGCTCCCTCTGACTCTCTCTCTCTCTCTCTCTCACTCACACAGAGAATAAGAACAGGCTGTATCTGCTTTACAGAGCAGGTCCAACAATGACTCATGTCATTAATGATGTGTGGACAGAGATTGAGCCCTTCAATAAAGCTTACTTTGCACATTTGAAAGTTTTATTCACTCTAGCATAACTACTTTGGCTCAGCAGCTCATTAACCTGTCCTTAATGAGGCGGGAAAAGTGTCATAGAGCAGAAATGCTATAAACGGGGCATAAGGTTTAGGTTTGTTGTTTTGCTACGAAAAAGCAGAACACCTTCTGTCCTCAAAGAAGATTTAGGGCCAAAACAGGACATCAAAGGCTGAACAAATCGTCTTTATTGTAGAGGATTTAAAACTTCTAGAAAACAGGTCATTGCCGAGTATGTACTTTTCATTTGTGAAAGTTGCAAGAAATCAAATTAAACTAATAATAAATTAAGTTTGGGCGGCACAGTGGCTTAGTGGTTAGCACGTTCGCCTCTCAGCGCTAGGGATTCCCGGTTCAAATCCCCATCTGGGTGGAGTTTCCATGTTCTCCCCGTGTCCGCGTGGGTTTCCTCTGGGTTCTCCGGTTATCTCCCACAGTCCAAAAACATGGATCAAGTTAATTCAGTTCTCTAAATTGCCCCATATAGAGTGTGTTTGAGTGTGTGAGTGTGTACCCAGCGATGGATTGGCACCCTGTGCTGGGTGTATCTGCCCAGTGCCTGAGACGTTCTCCCCTGGATGGGCATGGGGAACCCCACCGCGACCCTAATAGAGGATAAAGCGGGAGATAATGAATGAATGAATGAATAAATGAAGTTAAAGTTATAACGTGATCTTTTTTGTCTACTGTACTTACACACAAAGGAATGTGTCCTCTACAATTAACTCATCTGTGCAGTGAAATGCACACATATACACACTGAGTGAAGTGAGCACATGTGCCTGACGCAGTGGGCAGCCTTGTACACAGTGCCCAGGGAGTAATTGGGGTTAGGTGCCTTGCTCAAGGGCACTAGGTACTTGACGGGACCGGGAATCAAACCAGGAACCTTCAGCTTGCAAGACTGGTTCCTTATCCACAAGCCTATGACTAAAGCAGTGATTCTCAGTTATTTTCTGTTAAGCCCCCCCTGGGAAGAAGAAAACTTTTTGCCCCCCCCCCCCCCCCCCCCACATGACAAAATGGGATGAAAAGGTATTTTTACACGCCCACTGTAGTATCATTTGTCTATAAGTTTGTTATAAGTACAGCTCTTTTATAACAATGTATCCTTATTAACAATAAAGAAAACAAAAAAGAAAGAAATATAGATCAACTTAGAACAGAATCATTTGATTAACTTTGTTTTTTAGTTTGTAACAGAAACGAATAAAATCCTTATTTAAACTAGAAACATTTTTAAACTGACTGGCATTTAATACTGAAAAATTAAATAAAATAAAATCAATAAATAATAATAAATTCAAATTCATCAGCAACATTCATTCAGGAGCTCAATATATTAACACTTTAACCTACAAAACAAAAATGAATACAACGATTTGTGCTGTTTTATTTATTTATTTTGTGCTGTTTTTATTATTTTTTTTATCAAAATAATGAAGCCAGAACTAATGTCTCCAACGCGCCCGTTTTGCAGCACAGCTTTTTGGATGTAGTTTTCATAAAGCGGGATGGTCGGTGGCTCTGCGCGTCACGTTTTCGATTAAAAACTCAAGCGGTTATCAGTGTGATTGGGGTGTAATGTCTTTAAGTGACGCCTTCATTTATTTGGCTTCACGCTGTCCACTCCCAACATTTAATGACACAGAAGACACGCTGGTCTTTCTTCGTCTCCCACCTTAGTTACCGTGAAGCCAGGCGCTACATACACTTCGACACAGCTCCTCGTTTTAACTTTCGGTTGACTTTTGTTGGTCTTAATATCTCCGATTTTCTCGCCTCATCTCTGTTAAATATTTTTCCGTGTTGTCTCTTGAGGGTTTTTTTCAGTACACTTAATATCACTTGCTCTGTGATATCTTGTTATGCGCCCCCCCCAGCCAGGGGGGCGCGCCCCACTATTTGAGAAGCACTGGACTAAAGTTAAGTGAATCTGAGAGCAAATTTTAAAATACTAATTTAAATTATATATAAAATATAGTCAGTCACGGGCTTCCTTAAGTGCATGTGATTTAAATATGTCTTTGATTTAAATAGTTCCTGGTTCTATGGCTTTGTAAGAATGGCAGTTGGTTGGGACATAGGCTTTCCTCAACATTTGCAGGAAGTAGATACACTGCTGGGCTTTCTTGTTTATGGAGTTTGTGCCTTGACTTCAGTTATATTTCTCATTTGACAAACACCTGCATTAATTGCATTTCACTTGCAACAACCAAGCTGATATAAATCACTGAGCACACATTTTGGTCTTGTTAATGGTCTTTGGGTGGTCTTTAGTTCCTGCAGTCTGATGTTTGGATTCTAAAATTCATGAGGCAATATTAATAAAACTAATAAAACCTACTGTACTTAAACACAGGGGAATTGGTCCCTCACATTTTACACATCCGTGCAGTGAAACACACACAAGTGAGGTGAGCAGACGTGCCTAAAGAGATGGGCAGCCTGCACTTCTGCCAAAATATAATAAGTGAAATTGATCAAATAAGCATGTCTGGGAAACCAGTTTTGGCTTTTTTTGTAATTTCAAACCATCAGTAAGAATTTTCTGAACACATCTTAATCAGAATAGAGTCCTTCATCTCGGTTCAAATGGAGACAGCAGCAGCTACATCTCTTTTTCATGTGTATCTTTAATTCTGCTGCGAATAGAAGCTATATAATTTATGACAGTCTTGACATTTTGATTTGGCCTTCAGACAGGACATCAAGCGGCTAGTTTTTAAGTAATCCACTTAAACCATGAAATGAAATTGTATTTCAGGAGACTTGTCATTCAGTCATCTCTTTTCCAAAAGCTTTTGGGAAACGATTTCCCATAAAGCCCTGGGTCTGCCATCAGTTAAGGCCAGTAAAACATGAGGCTGTTGTCCCTACAGGGAATGCTGTTAAGAGTGGGTTTAATACACTCTTGCTGCCTATAAAACCATCAAAGTCACCAAATAAATCCTTTAAATTGCATATATAATACTGTTGTTTAATATCCTTCAATCAAAATCAGAGGGTGTCATGCATCATATTTCTAAATATGAGAGCGAGTGGTTAAAGAAGAGGCGATATTAACATGAGAGTAGATGATGTTTGATGTGTGGATGATTGAGTAATGAATGAATTTGTTCCCCATGCCTATCCTGGGAAGAGCATTTTGGGCGCTGGGCAGATACATAACAGGGCGCCAATCTATCGCTGGACACACTCACTCACACAGCCACACACACACACACACACACACACACACTATTTGGGCAATTTAGAGCATTCAATGTACCTTGAATTTATGTTTTTGGACTGTGGAAGGAAACCGGAGAACCCAGAGATAAGATTCCGGGATTCCACACGGAATTAAAATAAGGTTTTAATAAGGTTTTAAATTTAAATTTAATTTAATTTGTTGATAGTAGAGTTAGAGCTATTGATATTTTTTACGTGTTTGATTGTAGCTAAAATATATCATGTCACAGCAAAATTGACCACGTAGGCCACAATATTTTAAGTCCAATCAAATTGTCAAATCAGAATGGGAAATAATGAATAGTCCATGTCCACAGGAAACAACTTAATATCTCTTACACAATTTAAGTGTAACTAATGTTTTAATTTAATGAGTGTAAATGTTAATGTCTACTACCTCATTGTGAAAACATAATTTCTTTACTGTGTTTGTCCTGTACATATTCAATTTTTACTATAAAGCTGCCTTTGACTTTGTAATAAATGCCCAGTTCACATAAAATGGTACATTTTGGAGCAGTTATGGGTTGTTTTAGATTTGCTTGGCATAAAAACTGTGATCTGATTGGTTGGAAAGCATCCATTCATCATCAAGAATGTCTCTTATCTGCCAGCAACTGCACAGAGGCTACATATTGTGTTTTTAAACAGTGTTATGTTTGCACATTGCTCCCCTTTTGTGAGGCCGGGTGGTGGATACAGTAAGTCTGGTTTGGGGCTCGGCATAAAGGACATTCAGTCTGTAAAGGTACTGTAGTGATTCTGATAAATACTAAAAAATAATGAAACACATTAATGATGTATATAAAACAGTACTGTAGATAGATTATGTTTTGTTGCCTAAAATGTTGCATTTAATACTGACTTCTTAGTTTAATCACATCTTTCTTTCATAAATAAAATCTAAAATAAAGTTGAATTTTTTTTTTTAGTTAATAGACCACTAAACTTGTCATTTTATAGTCGGTCATGTATGCCTATCATTTGATCATCTTAAAACATTCTGAAAATGTATATCACATGTCACAAAAGGTAAATGTGTGTTGATTTTTTTGCTGGATTTATTTTTTGTACAATGCTAGTCAATAAATATGCTGGGTGGGTAACTCTGTGATTAGGGCACTGGGCCATCTATCTGAACGTTGCAGGTTCAAATCCCAGATACAATGAAGTCACCAATGTTGGTCCTTGAGCAAGACCCTTAACCCTCATTGCTCCAGGTGGACTGTGTGGCCAAACCTGTGTTCTGACCCCAACCAAGATGGGATACTTGTAAGTCACTTTGAATTAAAGCACCTGTTAAATAACAATATAACTAATGTGACTTCAGAATTTGTTGCCTAAAATGTTGCATTTAATACTGACTTCTTTGATGTTGGAAGGTATTGATGTTTGATTGAAAACATTTGGCCATTTTGTCTCACAGTTTAATATAGGCCTTTCTTAGTTTGCTGAGTCAGTATGGTCCAAATAATGGGAAATCTTTTATCTGATCATGATTCTCTGGCGTGAACAATAGGGCTGCCTCCCTGCGAGTTGATTCGAATCATCAGTCAAGCCCCATTGAGACAAGTTCCATTGATTGAGATTAAAGCATTTATTATTATGATTATTTTTAACATCTGTCCCAATTTCCTCAAAAACTCACAGTTCTTTTTCATTTATTTATTTTTACTTTGTTTTCTACAAAAGGTCAATAGCACAAATAAAACTGCAAGAATAGATTTAATGCTGCATTTCTAGATTTAATTTAATTTAATCTAACTTATTTCACTTATATTTACCCTGATCTTGCCTAAATGTTCTCGTTTACTTTTTGGTTCATTTCACTTTTATTCTGTGCATCATCTTTCAAACATGTGCACTAAAGAATTCTCTGTGCCCAAAATGGCATTTATTCATTTATTTATTTATTCATGCCCATGCAAAGGAGAACTTTTCGGGCGCTGGGCAGATACACCCAGGACAGGACGCCAATCCATCGCTCGTCAAACTCACTCACACAGACACACACACAAACACACACAAAACAACAAAACTTGAAGCCAGATTGGATCATGATGATCAGGTTTAATAAATCTACAGTGTATCTGATTCCCCCTTAACTACTGACTTGTGTTGTTCTCTCATTTGTAAGTGTTTTGGATAAAAGCATCTGCAAAATGACTAAATGTAAATGTAAAGTACTTTTAGGGTGAAGCATTTCAATAGAGTCATCCAAAACAAAAGGGGACCAATGGAAAGTACTCCAGTTCTTATAATGCTTCATATACACATTTATATTTAAAGCTATAAAAAGGCTGTAACTTTGTCTATTCCATTTTAGAAAATCCCTTTGATTTATTCTTTATGGCGGTGCATCTGGGGGTCAAATGTTAAAGACACCGGTTGCCTGGAAACAGGTTTGCAACTCTGTGTGAGGGTACTGTGTAGGCATATGTTCTGCTGTTTATTAAAATGGTCAGCTTTGCTTTGTTAGAACAGATAGATTGATGGATATTTGTGGCTTGCTGAATCGGATAGCAGCGGCAACACAGGCTCTAACTGACAATAACTCTTTGAGTCAATGAATGCTATTTAATGACTTTTCCTTCATGGTGCATCTGGGGTCAAAGGTTAGAAGTGGGGGTTACTAGGAAACAGATCATTAAGGGGTTAGCTATATAATCCCCTGAGGCTCGTGTTTGTTTCTCGTAAGGAGAAGGTTACACAACACTGACAACCAAGGTGAGAGTTTGCTAATCTCAGCATGTTAACTATATAAACCTCTCACTGCTAACCCAAACTTTTCAGGACATTAAACAGTGAAGTTTATGCATTTTTAATAAACTTTGGTTTTATTTATAAGCCTTAAATCATTGAATCTCTTTGTGAAAAGCAGGCACCATGGCTTCAAAGTACAATGCAAAAATATAAGATCCAATATAAAGTGTTAGTTGGGTAAATTCTTAATGGGTCATGAGAGGGCTGATTAAGATTATCCAGAGGGTTGTGTATAGATGATAAAGGGTTTATGGAGGGTTTCACAGGATTTTTCTTTCTATTTTTTGATGTAGGGTAGATTGACATCATAATGGACCATGGAATAACTGGGTTAACTGATCAAATTGCCCAGTGGAGTAGGACCCCAGATGCTGAGACATACTTTAAAGTGCACTCAAGTGGATAATAATTGTGGAACCTCAAAATCTGAAAACTTTACCAAAAAAAAAAAAAAAAAGTTATCAATTTATTCATTATCTTCCACTTAATCCTCTATTAGGGTCACGGCAGGGTTCTCCATGCCCATTCAGGGGAGAATGTTTCAGGCGCTGGGCAGATACACCCTGGACAGGGTGCCAATCTATTTCAGGGCACATTTAACTGCAAACCCAAACTTTTCAGGACGTTAAACATTGATGTTTAAGCATTAACTTAAACTTCAATGTTTAACATTAAGCAAAACTTCAGATGCAGAATTTTGCAAGCATGCTAAAAAGGTTCTCTTTTAATGGCACAGTGCTGAGAGGCGTCCATGCTAACCACTAAGCCAAACGATGAGTTACTGCATCAAGTGGGAGCAGTACACCCTAACCACCCACTCCCTACCATCCCCTGAACCACGCATACATTTTTTGTGAATAAATACTTATTTTACTGTCATTTACATTTTCATTTTTCCCTTTAAAGCACACAATATTAATTGGTTAGTAAACATAAAACTCTTTGAGCTCAGTGAGGGTGAGGGTGTGGTAGCTCAGTATTGAGGGTGTTGGGCTATCAATCTGAAGGTTGGGGGTTCAAATCCCAGGTCCACTGAAGTTACCAGTGTGGGTCCTGCTGTAGGGGTGCTGAACCAACCCAGTGTTCTGACTCCAACCAAGTTGGGATACTTTTGTAAGTCGCTTTGGATAGAAGTATCTACTAAATGACCAAATGTAAATGCTGCGGTTTCTCTTGCTTCCCGAATTTGATGTAGGAACTGCAGAACCTTGCCTGAGTGTGAGTCATACTTTGTCCTCTTGTAAAAGGTAAAGTCAATGGACATTTCATTCCAAATTTAGAGGTCTGAGAAACTCTCTTGACCCAGAATGCCTTGTTATTTGTGGTTTTAGAAAAAGCATGGCTCAAATGTTTCGGTGAACCATAGAACCACTTATTATCACATCGCTTCGAAAGACTAGCCACAGCCTCGGCTGCTTCTGAGAAGAGTGATGCAACTGTTCTAGAGTGGGTTAACCACTTGTTGTGTTTATTTGAGAGCACACTCTATAATTAACCATGTTTAGTTTTAACCATGTCTGATGTCAGGAACTGGAGTTGATTAATTTCCCGAATGTGGTGTTGTTTTGTGCCATTTAACCAAATTAAATACAATGAATTGTTAGTGAATGATGTGTATTGGTAGGACCTCATTAAACAATAAAATAAATCAAATAATAAAGTTTAAACCGAGCATCACAATGGGAACAAAATGTGAAATAAATAAATGTCTGACTGTTTAATGAAACTGCTGATCTATTGAAATTTCCCTATTTAAATATCTGTAGACATACATTTATCTTCTGTTTATCAGAATCAGAATACTTTATAGGGCGGCACGGTGGCTTAGTGGTTAGCATGTTCTCCTCTCAGCGCTAGGGATTCCAAGTTTGAATCCCCATCTGGGTGGAGTTTCCATGTTCTCCCCGTGTCTGCGTGGGTTTCCTCCGGGTTCTCCGGTTTCCTCCCACAGTCCAAAAACATGGATCAAGTCAATTGAATTCTCAAAAATTGCCCCATATGGAGTGTGTTTGTGTGAGTGAGTGTGTGCCCAGCGATGGATTGGCGCCCTGTCCTGGGTGTATCTGCCCAGCGCCCGAGACGTTCTCCCCTGGATGGGCATGGGGAACCCCACCGCGACCCTAATAGAGGATAAAGCGGGAGATAATGAATGAAAAAAAAGAATACTTTATAAATCCCCAGAGGGAAATTGCAGTTTTTGCAGATGCTCCATTTTTCATGCTTTATACAGAAGATTAAAGATTAACAATAAGTGCAGTAAAAATAAAATTAAACTAAAAATCCAAAATAATCCAAAATGAAGTAAAAAAAAAGTATATATATATATATATATATATATATATATATATATATATTGCACTGGTGGGTCAGGTAGTTGTGTAATATTGCACGTTTGAGTAATAATTATAATAATTATTATAATAATTAACTGAGTGACAAGTTAAACAGTTTGATTAAACAGTTTGATGGCCACAGGCACTGTGTGGTGCATTTGAGAGGATAAGTCTAAGGCTAAATATGCGCCTGTGTCTGATCAGTGTGTCGTGCAGTGGGTGGGAGGCATTGTCCATGATGTCCTTCAGTTTAGACAGCATCCTCCTATCTGACACTGCCATCAGCGAGTCCAGCTCCACACCCACAACATCATCAGTTTTTTCAGCCTGCTGCCCCAGCATGCAACTGCATTAAGGATAGCACTCACCACTACAGACTTGTAAATGGTCCTGAGCAGATTTTGAAGGACCTCAGACGTCTCAAAGTCTCGACTTGGGCCCTTCCTGAAGTCCTCTAGGGGAGAACCTTTTGGGTACTGGGCAGATACACCCAGCACAGGGCGCCAATCTATCACTGGGCACACACTCACATAGACACACAATATATAAGGCAATTTAGAGAACTCAGTTCAACTTGAATTATGTTTTTGGACTGTGGGAGTAAACCTGAGAACCCGGAGAGACCCACATGGACATTGGGAGAACATGGAAACACACAGATTGGTATTTCAACATGGATCTCCAGCACTGAGAGGTGAACATGCTCATCACTAAGGCACAGTGCCAGACATCACAATCATTTTATAAGATATAATTAATTAATCAGGGCGGCACGGTGGCTTAGTGGTTAGCATGTTCTCCTCTCAGCGCTAGGGATTCCCTGTTCGAATCCCCATCTGGGTGGAGTTTCCATGTTCTCCCCGTGTCTGCGTGGGTTTCCTCCGGGTTCTCCGGTTTCCTCCCACAGTCCAAAAACATGGATCAAATTAATTGAATTCCCAAAAAATTGCCCCATATAGAGTGTGTCTGTGTGAGTGAGTGTGTGCCCAGCGATGGATTGGCGCCCTGTCCTGGGTCTATCTGCCCAGCGCCCGAGACGTTCTCCCCTGGATGGGCATGGGGAACCCCACCGCGACCCTAATAGAGGATAAAGCGGGAGATAATGAATGAATGAATGAATAATTAATTGATCAGTTATGGAATACCATAATGGAGTTAAAAACAGATGTAGAGTCTATATCTGTATTATCTTCCATCGCTGGACCCCTGACTACTTAAAGACTTGCGTTTGCAAGCGAGCTAAATACTTTATTAGAGGTCTGCTAGATGATAAACATTTCATGTGTGTGCTTTCAGATCAAGTCCTGTCACCGTGACGTGTTTATACACTGTGCGTGAAGAAGTATACAGTACATATTTTTAACTGCCAGATTTCAAGCAACTGATCCGGAACTTCAGGACTCTATAATTTGATAGGCTGCAGATTTGCTCCGCTGAGTGTTTCTTCATCTGTGCAGGATTTTGTTCTTGCTGGGATTTCTCTGTACTGGGATTTACAAGTGGCCCGAATGTTGTTGTCAGCATGGGGGAGGTTTAGCTTGAGCACTCTGGTGTTTCTGATGTGGTGAGTGGGGAAGAATAATTGATGTTAGGTTACTCTGATTAGGAAACGTGATAGTGAGGATTTCTGCAGCTGACTGATAGCAGAAATGTGGCTTCTTATAGTAAAAGAAAAAAAAATGCTTATCAGCATTACACTACAACCTTATGTGATTGACTTTGATTTATGCTTGACCCATGACTGTTTGCCCTTCAGTCTTTATTATGTTCCCTTTATTATCTGCATTGAACAAAATACAGGGAGGCACGGTGGCCTAGTGGTTAGCACGTTTGCCTCTCAGCACTGGGGATTCCCGGTTCGAATCCCAATCTGGGTGGAGTTTCCATGTTCTCCCCGTGTCTGCATGGGTTTCCTCTGGGTTCTCTGGTTTCCTCCCATAGTCCAAAAACATGGATACAAGGTCAGCTAGATTCTCCAAATTGGCCCATATAGAGTGTGTTTGTGTGAGTGACTGTGTACCCAGTGATAGATTGGCACCCTGTCCTGGGGGTATCTGCCCATCGCATGAAACATTCTCCCTTGGATGGGCAGGGGGAACCCCTCCCGGGAACCTAGCAGAGGATAAAGCAGAAGTTAATGGATGTATGAATGAACAAAATACATGTAATGGTAGATTAACTGCTAACAATGTACAATGTCAGAATAAACCTATATTGAAGGGCATGCATTTTGTAAATAAAGGAAAGGAAAGAGGTATTAATATGCTGGATGTGAAGTGGAGTGATGTTATACCTCATGCTGTATTAACCTTGCGCATAGGTATAATAACGCTATAGACGCTACAGGTCCATAAGGGCCAAAACAAACAGACTCAGGGACAGCTTCTTTCCCAAAGCCATTTCAATACTAAATGGGAAACTGCAATAATTGGCACATCATTTTACACTACACTTGTATTTGCACAGCACATTTTTGCACATGTTTTTTTCTATTGATTTTTCTATTTGTATATAATGCCATGTGCACTTTAAGGAGGAGCTTAAATCTCGTTATATGATGTATACTGTGTATGCGTTTTTTATAATGCGGTTCTCCGAATCGAATTGTCGAATCAGCGAATATTGCAGCTCACCCCTAGTTGTGAGTATATAATTTTTATTTTAATGTTTCTTTTACAGTAAGAATATTAAAATATTAATGTTATTGAATATTGATGTTGCCCAGCCGCTCAACGATGATGAGTCAACATTGAGCTTTGATCCGCACAAGGTTTCTTCTTTAAAAACCCACATAACTACAGAGTTTTCCCCTTGCCACTGTCATGTTTTTCCTTGCCACACTGTGTAACATTAACTGTAAACCATTAAGAAGGACGCGCAATGATCTGGAGTTGTTTTACTGAATCCAACCCACACTGGCAATGCTTGTTGTTGTTAAAATTTCCTTCTATTTTTTTCCTATTTTTAATAACTCAGTTTCTTCTTTGGTTCCTACAGGTGTGGATCCTTCTCTGCAAGTTGATCACCTGCCCCCAGCACCCTCACAGGCTGCTCCTCTTACCTCCAAGCACAATAAACCCAAAGCAGCAAACTCCCGAGATGAACGATTCCGATCAGGTGAACAAACACCTCTCTTTGTAACTTTAGTCATAATGTTAATCCGTTTTAGAATGAAGTCTACTGGGCCATGGCTTAAGACTGCATGAGTAAATACCATAAAACAATTAGTATATAGCAACAAGAGTGGGATAAACCTACTTGTTTAGTGGTATTCAGATCACCTGTAAAATAGTGCACGTCTAAAAGTCGGACCGGTCCCAAACAGCTATAAATAATGTGTTATTTATGGCTGGCTAGCTCCGTCAGAATAAATAAATCATAAAATATTTTAAATGTAACTCTGCATTTAAAACATGATGGCAGCACCATTCTAACTCTATCTGTCTCTGGCTCTGTGGTACAGAAAATTGAGGACATATCAGATATACAGAGGCAGCTAGGGAGTGGCTGTTGATTATTTCTTATTAGCCTGTGATGAAGACACAGACCATCTGACACAACTACTGATTTTTTAAGAGGTGCTGACGACAATAGGAACGTGACAGAGGAGCAGTTTGACCCCAAATTTGGGGTCAGTACACAGGGACAAAACCCCTGAAGCAATGACGGTTGAGGGTCTTGCTTAATTTCCCCCCGGGGATTAATAAAGTATTCTGATTCTGATTCAAGGACCCACATTGGTAACTTCACTGGACCTGGGATTTAAACCCTTAACCCTCAGATTGATGGCCCAACACCCTAACCACTGAGCTACCACAACATACAAACACGGTCTTTAATCATGAGTTAGATTAGATTAGATTAGATTAGATTCAACTTTATTGTCATTGTGCAGAGTACAAGTACAGGGCCAATGAAATATAGTTAGAATCTAACCAGAAGTGCAATATATACATGATTTACATAAAGTGCAGTAGTAACAGTGACTGGTGCATGGAGAGGTGAAGTATTTAAATGTAGATACATAATATGGGCGGCACGGTGGCTTAGTGGTTAGCACGTTCGCCTCTCAGCACTAGGGATTCCCGGTTCGAATCCCCATCTGGGTGGAGTTTCCATGTTCTCCCCGTGTTCGTGTGGGTTTCCTCCGGGTTCTCCGGTTTCCTTCCACAGTCCAAAAACATGGATCAAGTCAATTGAATTCTCCAAATTGCCCCATATAGAGTGTGTCTGTGTGAGTGAGTGTGTGCCCAGTGATAGATTGGCGTCCTGTCCTGGGTGTATCTGCCCAGGCCCCGAAACGTTCTCCCCAGGATGGGCATGGGGAACCCCCCCCCGCGTGACCCTAATATAGAATAAAGCGGAAGATAATGAATGGATGGGATACATAATATGAACATGATATAATATGAAAATATTGAGTTGAATACAAGGTAAATTTTTAAAAGATAATATATTTTGATACATGCTGGTATTAGTCAGGTTAAGCATCATCAATATCATGCAGCAACAAACTGAAGTCAGCTTTATTTCATTAAAATTACGTTTAAACGTCACTCACCTGATGGCACGGACACACTCCAGGCCAACAATGTCTGATTCATCCTACTCAGATTGTGAAAGAATGATTCAGGTTGAGGAATCATTTTTAATAAACTGACCACCAGAGAGTCATGAACATTTGGGATGTGCTGGAGGAGAATTTAAGGAGTGGTACGACTCTCCCATCATCGATACATAATTTCAGCCAAATGTCTATGCATCTCTGGACAGAAATAAATCCTGCAGTGTTGCATAAGGTTGTAATCAAAGCAGAGTTAGAAAAATATTACAGGAAATATTACAGTCTGTTGACTTTTTTTTGGCTAAGCAACTTGTATGTAATGAGCTCTGTTACTCACAATGAATATTAGTGTCTGAATCACGCTTTAAAAATTAATATAAATTACATTCTTCCGGGCGGCATGATGTCGTAGAGGTTAGCATGTCTGCCTCTCAGCGCTGAGGATACAGGTTCAAATGTGGGTGGAGTTTCCATGTTCTCCGGTTTCCTCCAACAATCTAAACACATGGATATATAAGTTGTTTCATTATTATTATTATTATTATTATTATTATTATGTACTATAATGTGTTCAAAGTAATGATAACCTTCAAAAATACCCAAGTAGATTCTTTTCTTTTTTTTTTTACATGTATAAAGGTATAGTGATAAATTTTTCTTACAATACTTACACACAGAGGCATTTGTCCTCCACATTTAACTCATCTGTGCAGTGAAACACACACACACACACACACACACACACACACACACACATATACACACTGAGTGAAATGAGCACCCTTGCCAGCATTGTGTTCCCGAGCCCGGAGAACAATTGGGGTTTGGTGCATTGCCCAACCCCATTTAGTCACAAAACAAGCACCGTGTTAACCAAAGCATCTCTACAGCAATCAGGGTTAGAGGTCTTTCTCTACAACCCACATTGGTAACTTCAGTGGAGCTTGGATTTGAACCAACAACCTTTAAATTAATTCATTATCTTCCGCTTTGTCCTCTATTAGGGTCGCGGTGGGGTTCCCCATGCCCATCCAGGGGAGAACGTTTCGGGCGCTGGGCAGATACACCCAGGACAGGGCGCCAATCTATCACCGGGCACACACTCACTCACACACTCAGACACACTCTATATGGGGCAATTTGGACTGTGGGAGGAAACCGGAGAACCCGGAGGAAACCCATGCGGACACGGGGAGAACATGAAAACTCCACCCAGATGGGGAATCGAACCGGGAATCCCGAGCCCTGAGAGGCGAACGTGCTAACCACTAAGCCACTGTGCCACCCAACCTTTAAATTAATTAAATTAATTAAATTAACAGCCCAACCCCTTAAACATTGAGCTACAACGCCATACCTTTTAAGTAGATTTCAGTCATAGTAAATGGTGAGACCAGGAATCAAACCGGAGATCTTCAGGTTATGGTTCCTTAACCACAAACCTACAACTTTCTACAGTTAATGCATAAAGAAAAAAAAAACAAGATTCCTCTCATTATTCAAATCTTTTCCTGGTTATGTTCAATGCGTTTAGATGTAATGTGTTTTATAGTCTTTCTAGTAGTTGAACTTTTTTTGTGGAAGTTCTGAATTCAGTAAACACCACTGTAGATGTTTGCCCGGTCATAGAAAATTCCCTTTTAAGGTTGTCTCTGTCTTTTATCTCTCACTCTTCATGGAAAACAACACAGGAGTCTGGAGATCAGAGACGAGGGAACACTGTGAAGTTTGGGCCCAGCCTGCCTGCACTCACCATTTTCATCTTCAAGCCACATACATTTGTTATTCTCTAACGACTCGGATAACATCTGCTAATGTCGTTTAAGTAGCATAAATCACGTTGGCTATCTGGTAATGCACAGCTAGAAACTGTAAATCAATCGGAGTTCCTACAATTAAACCTCTCATCAGATACACTAAGTCTTTTCGAATTTTTATTCATTTTCCTTCGATTTGCTCTTTATCATAACCACAAATGGCATTCAGCTCCTAATGGTGCATGTCTTCCAATAATTTGCTAATGTAATATCAGAGATTGATGACATACTTCATAGTTAATGGCATGGTTGCAAATAAAATCAATAAACCAGCGTGTTTGAGGGAAAAACAGTTCAAATCTTTATGAGTTAAGAGCTGTTTCCTCTATTTAAAGTTTATATAATGAAGATAAATCTGCTGAATTTGCAGATTAAGGGGCCTAGGGTACAGACCAAATTACTCTGGCGTACAAAGTTATTAATTATGTTATTTTTTAAATAAATGTAAACTTTTTTTTTGTCTCATTATCTTTAGCTTAATCCTCTACTAGGGTCGAGGGGGTACACCCAGGACAGGGTGTCAATCTATCGCTGGACTCACACTCACACAGACAGACATTCACTCACTCACTTACTCACTCACTCACTCACTCACTCACTCACACACTCACACACACACATACACTATATTGGGGCAATTTAGAGCAGCCAATTCACCTCGAATCCATGTTTTTGGGCTGTGGGAGGAAACTATGAGACCCAGAGAAGACCCATGAGAAGACCAATGTTCTGGCAGGAGAGGGCATCTGCATGTCTAAGTTGGTATTTTTAAACTATGGTTAAGGAAAGACTTGGTGACCTTTTTTGGAAGTTCTGAATTCAGTAAACACCACTGTAGCTGTTTACCCGGTCATATTAAATCCCCATTTTTATTGTTATTGTTATTAATGGCACGGCGATATGGTTTTATGGACCATGCTCATGTCTTAAATTAACAGGAACATTTTTATGGAGAGCAGAAATATTTGAAGATATTTAAAGTTTAAATTTACTTTTCTAAATTGGCCCAAGAGCAAAGAAAACTGGATGGTTTAATTTGTTATTTTCACTTTTGTGGAAAATTGTTTTTTTAATTATATATTTTTTGTATTCCTTCATTCATTATCTCCTGCTTTATCCTATATTAGTATCGCGGTAGGGTTCCTTATGCCCATCCAGGAGAGAACGTCTCGGGCGCTGGGCAGATAGACCCAGGACAGGGCGGCAATCTATCACTGGGCACACACTCACACACACAGACACACTCTATATGGGGCAATTTGGAGAACTCAATTGACTTGATCCATGTTTTTGGACTGTGGGAGGAAACCGGAGAACACGGAGGAAACCCACGCAGACACAGGGAGAACATGGAAACTCCACCCAGATGGGGATTCGAACCGGGAATCCCTAGCGCCGAGAGGCGAACGTGCTAACCACTAAGCCACCGTGCTGCCTTATTTTTTATATATTTATTTTTATATATTTTTATATTTTTTATATTGTATATATATATATATATATATATATATATATATATATATATATATATATATATATATATATGTGTGTGTGTGTGTATGTGTGTAAAATTAAATATATATATATATATATTTGTGTGTATATATATATATGTATATATATACTTTTTAATACACTGAGCCATGTCACACCTGATAAATGAAATTAAACAAACTGCAAACTTTTGTGCCATGTAAGCATTCTCAAAGGCCATGGGATCAAAGTGGGATTCCCAGCGCAACTAATCAAGAAAAGCTGCAGCACGGCAGCTCATTTAACTTATCATAATCTTAATATCATCAGGATTACCCAACACACACAGCTCCTGCGTTTCTAAAGATTAAAATACAGAACAAAATTAAAAAGTACAGCATGAAAACTATGTGTTTTTTTGTCTTTTGGCAGATCTTCACACAGAAGCGGTACAGGCAGCCTTGGCAAAATATAAAGAGAGGAAGATGCCAATGCCCTCAAAGAGACGATCTGTTTTAGTGCAATCCTCCGTGGAAGCCTGTACACCACCTGGTAACACACGCATGTACACACACACACACACACACACACACACACACACACACACACACACACACACACACACATACATATACGTATACACATTTGCTTTTATTAATTTATATTTCATTCGTTATCTTCCACTTAATCTTCTACAAGGGTCGTGGGGGGGTTCCCCATGCCCTTCCAGGGGAAAATGTTTGAATGTGAGAATAGTGCTGAGCAAATACATCCAGGACAGGGCACCAATCTATCGCTGGGCATACTCTCCCTCACACACACACACACACACACACACACACACACACACACACACACACACACACACTATGAGCAATTCAGAGCATTCAATTTACCTTGAATCCATGTTTTTGGACTGTGGGAGGAAACAGGAGAACCCGGAGGAATCCCACATAGATACGGGGAGAACATGGAAACTCCACCCAGATCGGGATTCGAACCTGGATCGAATGTGCTAACCACCAAGCCACCATGCCATCCTCATTTATATTTACTTTATTAAATTATTTTAACTATAGCTTAATCTTAACCATTACTATACATGTTTGAACTTTACAAAATAAAAATATATCTGCATAGGCCCCATAAAAATATTTTTTTAAGTATGGGTTCACAAACACACACACACACACACACACACACACACACACACACACACACACACACACACACACACACAGCGAGAGAGAGTGTGATTATGTAGAACATTATGAAATGATTTGTTTGATAGTTGAGTTCTTCGAACATGTGCCATTAATTAATATCAGTCTTTTGTGTGAATTTATAGTGAGTTTCTTCAGTTGCTATAACAGGTGGTGGATTTATGTCTGACTTGCCATCATTCTGGCAGCAACATACAGACATAAGGGACAGCCTGTATTCATTTAAACAGTTTGCCGTAGACTGAAAGTGAGAACTGGAGCGTGTTAGTATTCATCAAAGTTCATCTTTTTATATCGATAAAGAAGTCAAAAAGATTGTGGATATAATTTTTTTTATTTAATTAAAATTAAAAATATATATTAATAAATGGCAGGATAGGATAATGATCAGGTTTGACTATACTTTAGATGAAAAGCCCTTTAAAGTCTGACTCACTCGATAAAGCCGTAGACCTTTAGTTATTTAGAAGGTATTATATTTTATCTAAGAATGATCTGGCTCCGGGGGTGGAACGGTGGCAAAGCACACCCGCCTCTAAGCTTTGGGGATCCAGGTTCGAATCCCGATCTGAAACTGGGTGGAGTTACCATGTTGTCGCTCTTTGTGTTCTCCGGTTTCCGGAGAATTGGATATCTCTATTGCCTCTACATAGGGGCAAAATATATATATATATATATATATCCGTGGCGGCACAGTGGCTTAGTGGTTAGCATGTTCTCCTCTCAGCACTAGGGATTCCCGGTTCGAATCCCCATCTGGGTGGAGTTTCCATGTTCTCCCTGTGTCCGCGTGGATTTCCTCCGGGTTCTCCGGTTTCCTCCCACAGTCCAAAAACAAGTCAATTGAATTCTCCAAATTGCCCCATATAGTAGAGTGTGTCTGTGTGAGTGAGTGTGTACTCAGCGATAGATTGGCACCCTGTCCTGGGTGTATCTGCCCTGCGCCCGAAACGTTCTCCCCCGGATGGGCATGGGGAACCCCACCGTGACCCTAATATAGGATAAAGCGGAAGATAATGGATGGATGGATGGATATATATCCGTGGTATAAGATGAGGCAGAGATAATGGTCTATAGATAATATGCTGTCAAAACAGGTTTCAAATAATTTAATAATTTAACTGCATTATGTAGACAAGTTTTATGAATATGATTACTCACTTTTTGAACTGGAGTTCCCAAACCATCTGCCCACTGTAGTGTAACAAGCCTGTAAATAATTGCATTCACTTTGTTTAGACCTGACCCTAAGGCATCGACTGCTGATTTCTATGCTAATATAATCCCTCAATTGCATTATTAGCATTTATTGCCATCAACCGATACATTTGTAAAACTTATCCATGCAATGCATTGTCATGAACATGCACTATATGGACAAAAGTATTGGAACACCGACACAAGACACCTCCAGATTTTATAACAGCTCTCTTCAAATTGGTCCCCAATTTGAAGCCACAACAACTGCCACTCTTCTGGGAAGGGTTTTTGAGTGTGTCTGTGGGACCGTTTGCTCATTTATCCACAAGTGCAATTGTGAGGTCAGACACTGATATTGGATGAGAGGGCCTGGCTAACAATCTAACTTTTAGTTCATGCCAAAGGTGTTTGGTTTGATCCGAGCTGAGTTAATTTCAGGGCTTTGTGTGGACCAGGTAATATTTTCCATACCAAATTCACCCAACCATGGCCGTTAAGAACCTTGCTTTGTTCACTGGGCCAAAGACATGGTGCAACAAGAAGGCTGGAAGGACAAATTTTTAATATATTTTTTATTTTTATATATGTCAGGTGTTTGTGGAATAGATTTTTGAGTTGTTTCTTAAAGATGTTAAGTGACGCCGCCTGACAGACAGAGTTGGGAAGATGGTTTCACCATTTAGCAGTGCTGAACGATACAGACTGAGATTTAGCACCAGGGTAAGGTTGAAGCACCAGGTGTGTAATTTGGAAATATGGAGTGAAAGTAAAGGGGGGGCAGATCCAGAGATTGTCCTGTTGATCCGAGTCAGACATCTCTCACTACATTACACAAACTCTATCCTGTTGCATTGTTCATTATAAAAGTAATCAGTGAAGTTTGAATGCTTTCTAATATGTAAGGCGCTTTGGATTAAAGCGTATGCTAAATGACTAAATGTAAATGTTATACAGCTTCTTGAGGAAGCATGCAGAAGCTGTTGTGTAAACAGGAGACCCATGTGCTGAGAGAGATCCTGTTGACCTGCTCCATGTTCTTGTCTTTATAATAAACTAAAGAGCAACATTAAACTGATCTGTTTTCTCGCGGGTATCAAGATAATGGTATCCATACGAAGTGTAATAGGATTAAGGGTTCAGAAGTTCAGGGGTGACTCATTCATACACCTTTTGGAGGATTGTATCATGGTCCTCTAATCCCATTGAGCTTTGACAATTGACACACACACACACACACACACACACACACACACACACACACACACACACACAAAACTTGCCTGCGTCTACTCTGCTGTACCCTGTCTGTAAATCTGTGTGTAAATTTGTTCACATCACACACTTGTATAAATATAGAACTGATAATCAGGCATATAAGTAATAAATGAACATATCCATGAGGTGAAACACTCAGCTCAAAATTACTCAAAAAAAGCTACACACATGTACACACACTGGTGAAGTGAGCACAGTGGTGGGAGTGGTGGGCAGCCTTGTGTACCGAGCCTGAATGGCAATTGGGGTTTAGATGCCTTGCTCAAAGGCACTTCAGCCATAGTATTAGGTGGGAACAGGAAATCGAATCAGGAACCTTTAGGTCGCAGGGCTGGTTCCTTACCTACAAGCCTACCAGTTATTGTGGAGTATGGTAGATATAGGTCATGGTAGTTCAGGGTTATGGTGCTGCGCTATCAGATTAAAGGTTAAGGGTTCAATTTCTGAGTCCATCAAGGTTGCTAGTGTGGGCCCTTGAGCAAGACCCCTGAACCTAATTGTTTAAGGGGTGCTGTATATATGATGGCTGAATATATATATATTCATTCATTCATTATCTCCCGCTTTATCCTCTATTAGGGTCGCGCTGGGGTTCCGCATGCCCATCCAGGGGAGAACGTGTTTCGGGCGCTGGGCAGATCCATCGCTGGACACACACTCACTCACACAGACACACTCTATATGGGGCAATTTTGAGAATTCAATTGACTTGATCCATGTTTTTGGACTGTGGGTGGAAACCGGAGAACGCGGAGGAAACCCACGCAGACACGAGGAGAACATGGAAACTCCACCCAGATGGGGATTCGAACCGGGAATCCCTAGCGCTGAGAGGCGAACGTGCTAACCACTAAGCCACCGTGCTACCCTATATATATATATATATATATATATATATATATATATATATATATATATATATATATATATATATATATATATATATATATATAATGACCCTAACCCTATGTTTCATTAAATAAAAGCATTTAAATTAATTTAATAATGTAATATTTTGTTAATTTGATCCAAATAAATGTGTAATTACTCCTGGATTTTATTAAAACAAAGAAATTTCAGATTCTGAAGTCACATTAGTCACATTGTTACATTGTTATTTAACATGTGCTTTAATTCAAAGTGACTTACAAGTACCCCATCTTGGTTGGGGTCAGAACACAGAGTCCACCTGGAGCAATGAGGGTTAAGGGTCTTGCTCAAGGACCAACATTGGTGACTTCATTGTATCTGGGATTTGAACCTGCAACGTTCAGATTGATGGCCCAGTGCCCTAATCACAGAGCTACCCACCCAGGATATTTATTGACTAGCATTGTACAAAAAAAGAAATCCAGCAAAAAAATCACCACACATTTACCTTTTGTGACATTACATGTGATATACTGTACATTTTTAGGATGTTTTAAGATGATCAAATGATAGGTATACATGACCGACTATAAAATGACAAGTTTAGTGGTCTATTAACAAAAAAAAAAAATTCAACTTTATTTTAGATTTTATTTATGAAAGAAAGATGTGATTAATTATCATTAAGGTAAATGGGATTCAGACACAGTGTATAAAGGCCATTCAACTTGTTCTAATAACAAGATTTCTATATAAAACACAGAATAACTATAATTTTAGCAGATGGAGCTGCACTCTATATTAAACTAGGATAGAATGATTTAATGAATATTAAAACCAATTAAAATATAAAAAAGTTAATCAAGTTCATTAGATGATGTGATGAATTTTCTGTTTTATTATTCCCATGGCGGTGTTTATAGACTGCTTACTTTTCTCTTTGCTTTTCATTAAGCATTTCTCTGTCATCTTTAGCTGCTTGAATTTACACTAAACATTATTCATGACTAACAAGTTCATGCCTGATTTATCTAATGACTGTCTGCTCAGATTTTAATTAATGTCCACATGTTAATTGCTGGTAGTAAACATCACTCGAAATGTTTCGTGGTTATTATGTTGTTATCCTGCTGTGAATCCCACTGGTGTTTGGCTTGTTCCCAAACAATGCTGTGCATGGCTAAAAGTATGTGAACACCTTACCACCACATCGATATAGGCAAAACTTCATATATATATATATATATATATATATATATATATATATATATATATATATATATATATATATATATATATATGTACACATATATAAAACAATAATAAAGATATTAAATAAAGTAAAAGACATTAAAAAAAAGTAAAATAATGGGGGGGGGGGTGAGATTAGATAATGATAAGGTGTGATAATTCCCTACTTACTGACTTGTGGTGTTCTCCTTTTTAAGCCCCTTTAGATAAAAACATCTGCTTAATAACTATATGTAAATTATATGAGATGGAGAGTCCCATTTCTAAACCATATTCAGACAATGATATGGGCCTTCTATGTCTCATTTTACTGCACAAAATCAGCATTCCACTCCAAAATTAAATTCATGTGATTATACAATGTGTAATAGTGTCTTTTGTATTTACATTAACTTGTACCCGATCCAGATCCTAACATTACAAAGTGTGTCCACATACTTTGTGCCTTTACATAGTGTATATGTGGTTATAAAGTATCCACTGTTTTATAGCTTGTTTATTAAAGCAATAAGGTACGAGAGTGTGGCATCATTGTGAATAAATAAAAGGAAAGAGGTGTTATTAGTTCCGATGTGAAGCAGAGTACAGTTACACCTCTTTCCCATGATTTATTCACAATAATACACAACCCTGAGTGTCTTATTGCTTTCATAAAATGCTTGCAAACACACTATAAGGATCAAATCCAGGCAGGATCAAATACTGCCATCTGGTGGTATCAAATTACAGAACACAGCTTACAAAAAACTTTGTGAAAAAATGTATTGTATATCACGCATTGAAACGAATGTGAAGCGGCCGATCAGATTTAAGCGCCTGAACTACCCGTTTTATAAATGTACTTATAATATCTGTGTGATTGTTAACAGACACCTCGTCTGCATCAGAGGATGAGGGACGGATGGCGTCGTCATCTCCATACCAGGCGTCAAACCCCAACGTGGAGCACTGGTTCAACCGTGTCATCCATCATCACTGCTCCTCCACCTCCTCCTCTGCTTCCTCTACGTCCTCCTATCCTGGAGGGCGGAGCCAACACAGCACTAACTCCGCCTCCAACTCGGCCACTGCCGCCACAGTTCTAGCTGATGTCTCGGCTCACGCACAGCTCGGTAAGTAAACCCATTACAGCTGTGAACTCATGCTTCATGCAGGCTTACAGAAGTGCCATGTATTTGTACGTTTCATTAATATACTGTAGAAATGACCCTACAAAAACATTATACACATTCCATCCATTCATCCATTATCTTCCGCTTTATCCTATATTAGGGTCGCGGGGTTCCCCATGCCTATACACAATCATTATTCTAATTTAAATATGGAGGCTATGGATTTTATAAAACAAAGCATCACATAAATATTTTTTATTTATAAGGAGTTTTTAATAGGGGTGAGCTGCAATATGCGCTGATTCGACGATTCGATTCGGAGAACCGTAGTCGACTATGAACCTCATAGTCGAATGTACCATTTTGACCACATGGGGGTGCCCATGGCTGCTGCTAAGCATTAGTTTTTACATGAAATGTCTTTGTTTTCGTTATATATATATAGCCTTTTGTCAAATAAAATCATCCTAATTTCTAGAAAAAAAAAAGAAAAACAAACAAAAAAAAGGTTTTCTTTTGTTAGAAAAACAAGTAAAATATATTAAAAAAATCTTTATTAAAAACCACGCTTATAGCGCCATCTTGTGGTAAAATTCTAACTGATTCGATTATCAGTTGACTATAGGGAAAATCTGACGGATCAGATTCGACCATGAAAATCCTTAGTTGAAGACACCCCTAGTTTTTAACAATATACACTGGTATATATATCTGGTCACTTTATTTGGTACGCCTCCTTCTTTCTACACTCACTGTCCAGTTTATTAGTTGCACTTACTGAATACTTTGTTGTTTAAAAGTTTGATAAAAACTCTTAAATTTAGAGAGATTTTATATTTCTGGATAAATTTGACTTCCATTACATTTTTAAGCATTCCTAAAAGTAAAAGAAAACCAAAATGAACGAATGAGTAAAAAATTTAGATATGTTCATTTATTTTTTGTGGAAAATAATACAAACATGGGCGGCACGGTGTCTTGGTGGTTAACATGTTCGCCTCACGGCGCTGATATCCAGCTTTGAATCCCGATCTGGATGGAGTTTCCATGTTCTCCCTGCTTCTGCATGGATTTTCCCTGGGTTTGGAATTTTCTCTCAAAGTCCAAAAACATGGATTCAAAGTGAACTGGCTGCTATAAATTGCCCCGATATAGTGTGTGTCTGTGTGAGTGAGTGTGCCGATGGGTTGGCTCCCTCTCCAGGGTGTATGTGCCCAGCACCCAAAACTTACTTCACTGGATGGACATGGGGAAACCCCATTAGTCCCTAATATAGGATTAAGCCGAATAATAATGAGATAAATAATGAGATAAAATAATCCAGACACACGGTCAATGAGGGTTAAGGGCCTGAGCACCCACATAAAGTGTGAGGCCTCATCCTTAAGATTTACAGCTCAACACCTTTACTGCTGATCTACCACACCCCTGCCTCACCATTCACATGGTAAATGTTATAACTTTGATTTTATATATATATATATATATATATATATATATATATATATATATATATATATATATATATATATATATATATATATATTCATTCATTATCTCCCGCTTTATCCTCTATTAGGGTCGCGGTGGGGTTCCCCATGCCCATCCAGGGGAGAACGTCTCGGGCGCTGGGCAGATAGACCCAGGACAGGGCGCCAATCCATCGCTGGGCACACACTTACTCACACAGACACACTCTATATGGGGCAATTTGGAGAATTCAATTTGACTTGATCCATGTTTTTGGACTGCGGGAGGAAACCGGAGAACCACACAGACACGGGGAGAACATGGAAACTCCACCCAGATGGGGATTGGAACCGGGAATTCCTAGTGCTGAGAGGAGAACATGCTAACCACTAAACCACCGTGCCGCCCTAATTTTATATTTATATTATATAATAAAAATAACACACTGCCAGTATTTAGTCACCTGTAGTTTAGCATGTGCAGTGTGTGTCCCTAAGTGCTGTGCATCGGCGTCTGTATCTGCCATGATCTTTATTACTTTTAAAATTCTCTCTTCGTGCCGCGTTCCAATACAACACATTCATGGAAGCGAGTTTTTCCCATGCTGCATGCCGTTTATTAAACGAAGCCTGGTTTTGACATCTCTGACAGTCCTGTAGAATTTTTAAGCTGCTGTTGAAAAGCTGTGTATTATTTTTATCTGGTGTTGGGGGAGATGACTTTTGCTTTGAGTTGCCTTTAGTTTTCCAAATGATCTCTTTATAAAGCTATGAAGCGTCCCAAATAGCTTGCATCTTGAAAGCTGAGAGTTTTAATATAAAACCCTGATTAAAACTGTTGGGGGTTAGAGGTGTTGTTAGAGGTGTTTTTCTCCTGGTGTATTCTTTGTCATCCAGGACTTTTACATCAGCAATCCCACTGCAGCTGTCACTTACTGCTGTCATGCACACAGACAGTGCTGACTGCTTCTTTGTGTTAACCCTGCAGCAGAGTTAAAAAAAAGTATAAAATATAAGTTCAATTTATTTATTTCTACTAGGGGTGTCTTCAACTAAGGATTTTCATAGTTGAATCTGATTCGTCAGATTTTCCCTATAGTCGACTGATAGTCGAATCAGTTAAAATTTCAGCACAAGATGGCGATATAAGCGTGGTTATTAAAAAATATATTTTTTTATTAGGGGTTCAAGCACGAAGTGCATGAAAACCTATTGTTTTCGCTCGGATTTTTCTTATTCTTATTATTATTATTATTATTATTATTATTTTTCTCCGGAAAAACGCGTTGGGCAGCCAAAACCGCAGCGCCATCAGCCACCAAACCCGGTGGGTACATCCAGATGGTGTGCATCTTCTCAGATAACAAAATCCAGATGTTTTCATCTATTGCTGGCGCAATAGAGCAGCAAAACGCGTTTACGCGTCTAACTTCTACCACCTTCTTCTCACAGTCTTCAAACTTTTTTTCCAGTCTCACAGACCCTCAACAAACCACTTTGCAATTTGGACCCATAAGCTCCGCCCACTTAGATTTTTCGCTAATTTGCATAATTTAAAAATTCCACTTCTTCCTACTACTTCTCCATTTTTCACTCAATCCCCATGTGTTTGGTATCAAAAAATTCAGCAGAGTGTGCCCTCAACTCGATTTAAAAAAAAACTCTGACTTTTCCCTTCAGTCCCACTTCTACATGCAAATTCATCTACATGTCATAATTCAAATTAATTCATCCTTCATTCAAAAATCTGTAACTCAAACACCCTTCACTCAAACCTTCTACAACTTCACACACACATTCAGCATCAGTCCCTGAGGACGTCCAAGAAATTTGGCGCACTTCTGTCCATAGGTGGCGCTATAACAGTTACATGTCTGTTTCTCACTAACCGTACATGCGATCGACCTCAAACTCAACACACATCATCTTCTGTCCAGTCTCTAACAGATATCCAAAATGCAACTACATCCCCCGAGCTTTACGACCGCCATTAGCCAAATCGCTGTCAACAGGCCTTTCGTGCCCTTCCCGTTGACCGATGACCCTTAAACTTCACTACTCTGTACGTCTACGCACTCTTTACAAACCCCCCGATTTCGACGCCGATTGGCCAGAGGTGGCGCTATTTCTAAATACTGCTAATAACTTCCACATATGTACATCTACCGTCTCATTTATGCAATCCCATAATGCTCTACTACATCCTTCACATCTGTCCCCATACATGTCCATTCAAAAAATGTCCACTTCTCCAGATATTTCACAAAGTCCAAAACCTGCCCTTTTCCAACTAGTCTCTGGATTTTAATCCAATCTTCTCAAAATTCATCTGGTCATACTCAGGAGAATGTCTAGGTAAATAATTATCAAAAAAATGTCGACTTTTCCACTTCCACTTATTTTACACTAATATTTTTTCATTAGCGTCATTAGCATATTTAGGCTATATTGCTATAACTCGTTAGCCGTTAATCTCATCAAGTCCAAATTAAAGAGGTATACCCGCCATGTCCCTCCGGTGATGCAGGCCGATTTTGGTGGTTGACCTAGTCCTTATGGGGCCTCTGATAGGCGCTATAACAGCTACATGTGAGTTTCTCACTAACCGTAAATGCGATCGAGCTCAAACTCAACACACATCATCTTCTGTCCAGTCTAAAACAGATTCCGAAAATCCGACTACCTCCCCCGAACTTTACGACCGACATCAGCCAATCCGCTTTCAGCGGGTCTTTCACGCCCTTCCCGTCGACCGATGACCTTCAAACTTCACTGATCTGTACATCTACACATTCTTTCATAACCACCAGATTTTCACATCGATTGGCCAGAGGGGGCGCTATATATGTATGTTCCTTCTGCCATGTTGTCCAGACTGTCCATACCCGCTTGAACCCCGCTAATCACCGCTTGCGGTTATATTTTTTACTTGTTTTTCTAGAGCACCGTAAATGGGATCCCCGTGCAGGGGGAGCTTTATTAATGTGTAGCCTATTGTTAAAGCGCACACATCATTTAAAAAAAAATATTAACAGAAATTAGGATGATTTTATTTGACAAAAGGCTATATATATAACAAAAACAAATACATTTCATGTAAAAACTAATGCTTAGCAGCAGCCATGGGCGCCCCCATGTGGTCAAAATGGTACATTCGACTATGAGGTTCATAGTCGACTATGGTTCTCCGAATCGAATCGTTGAATCAGCGAATATTGCAGCTCACCCCTAATTTTTATAATAGTACATTGTCTCAGAGCAGCTTAACAGTGTTTCGAGCCTTAACCTCTAAAGACAAACCGAGGCGACAGTGGCAATAAAAAAACTCTCTGGTGTTGTTGGTTTTTAAAGAAGAAACCTTGTGAGGACCAAGGCTCAGTGGGCGACTCCTCCTTCAGTAGCCGCGCATCATCAACAGTGCAGGACACCCATGTATAAATCATGCAACAATCTGTTGTTTTCAAAATCATGCAACAATGTATAAATCATGCAACAATATCCATTTTCAAAAACAAGAAAACTAATTCAGTTCAGTGAGGCCATCTTGGCAGGACTGCAAAGCCACTATTCCAACAGAAATCCAGGTTCTGTCCAGTTGTTCTCGTTGCCGTAGCTTTTTGTATAGAGGTGGTGATACCTCTTAGAAACACAGATAAGAGAAACAGTTAGAGTTGAAGAAGCACAGAACAATAACAGTTAAAATCTATGGTAAGGAGTTATTGTCAAACCTTTCTATACCTCTGGTGCCAGTGAATCAAATGGCCACTAGAGGTTACTCAGTATAGAAACCCCAAACCAACCTGAGTTTAACCCATAGGTGTCAACCTCAAGGCCCGCGGGCCATATCCGGCCCATAATACAATTATATCCTGGCTTCAAGAGCATTTTACATTGATCTATTATTATTGTTATTAATGGTCCGGCAATATGTTTTTTGGAGCAAGCTCATATTTTAAATTTGTGTGATTTTGGCAGTAAAATTTTAATGGAGAGCAGAAATATTGAAAGATATTTAAAGACCAAAGAAATTTCATTTTTTTCATTTTTTTGTGTAGCATGTTTGTAGTTGTATGTTAATTATGACGAGATGTTTTTATAGTATTTTAAGTTATATAAAGTTTGTTTGTTTATTGGGCGGCACTGTGGCTTAGTGGTTAGCACGTTCGCCTCTCAGCACTAGGGATTCCCGGTTCGAATCCCCATCTGAGTGGAGTTTCCTCCGGGTTGGATCAAGTCAAAACATGGATCAAGTCAATTGAGTTCTCCAAATTGCCCCATATAGAGTGTGTCTGTGTGAGTGAGTGTGTGCCCAGCGATAGATTGGCGCCCTGTCCTGGGTCTATCTGCCCAGCGCCCGAAACGTTCTCCCCTGGATGGGCATGGGGAACCCCCCCGCGACCCTAACATAGGATAAAGCGAAGATAATGAATGAATGAATGTTTGTTTATTGAGGAATAATATTCCTGTCTGCTTGTATGCTTATTAATGTTCAGAAAACATTACTTCTAGTTACTTTTAGTTTTAGTGTGTTTAATAAATGTTAGTGTTGACACCCCTGTTCTAACTCATCAAATCCAGCTAATCATGTATTTGGAGCAACTGACTGGTTTCTCAAAAGTGACACCTGACATGTTCAACCCAACACAGTGACTGCTGTGTATTATTACTATATATTTTATCTTACAAACCCAAGTTTAATATTCAAGTGGCTGTACATTTAGGATGAGGCTGTCGTCTTTACATCTTTTTCTTTTTTTCTTTTTTATTATTATTATTTTTTTTGTACATTTTTTTTACTAATCTCTTTATTTCCATCGCCATCCCAATCACTGACAGATAATCACTGCGCTCCTCCAGATGTGACGGGGCTGTCAGAGCGTTCACAAGTGGCGTCGGTGAGAGGACTGTCTCGCAGCTACACACATACCACAAAGAGCAGCACCATAGACACAGCTGATGGTGAGGTCTCCACTTATATAATGCTTTCTAACTGCAACACCAGTGCTCTCTCGGTCTCTCTTACACAGCTCTCACAGGTCTTCTGTTATTTTTAGGATCTGTGGTACATGTCACTTGAGAGTGTTTTCCATGCCCTTGATGATGTAGAAACTCTGTGTGTGTATGCATTTGCAGGGCTGAGAGTGATAAGAGTGCAGTCACACTGCAGGTGCTTTTATCACCCTGTGCTATAAATATCTGCACAGCTGGCAACACACACACAAACACAGTTTATTCAGTCGCTATTATCTGATGAATATGTATGGTTATATATGGATTTGTCTGACAGTAAAATCCTGTGTGTGTGTGTGTGTGTGTGAGTATATAGAGTATATATATATATATATATATATATATATATATATATATATATATATATATATATATATATATATACATACATACACAGTATTAAGTTACATTGTATGCGATAAATTTACTGTACAGGTTGGGGGGATGTGGTCAGTATAAAAGTAATTGCACATTAATATTTTATGTTGAGTTATTAAAATAAATACATTTCAGCTACAAAATGTTTGCAGAAAAAAAAAGTTGTAGATAATTTAATCTCATGTCGGTGTTTTCCAGTTAATCCTTTAAGTTCAAGTTCAAGTAATTTATTTATATAGCGCTTTTTACAACAGTACATTGTCACAAAGCAGCTTTACAGAATGAAAAGCCTTTAAACCCTCAAAGAGCAAGCCGAAGCGACAGTGGCAAGAAAAAACTCCCTTTTATGTTGTTATTTAAGGAAGAAACCTTGGGAGGACCAAGACTCAGTGGGGGACTCATCCTCCTTGAGCGGCCAGGCAAATAAACAAATGGAAAAACTAACAACTGGAAAACTATATTTGAGTCCATTGGGGGGCGTCCTGCAGGACCGCCTTGTCTGGTTCCATACAGTATTCGTCAGCAGAGCCATGGATGAAGATCTCCAGGAAGCCGTGGTTAATAGGGTCATGGGGGGAGGGGGTTCCTCATGCCCATCCAGGGGAGAACGTTTTGGGCACTGGGCAGATTCACCCAAGATAGGGTGCCAATCTATCACTTGGCACACTCAATTACACACACACTATATAGAAGCAATTTAGAGCTGCTGATTGAATTCATTTTTGGATTGTGGGAGGAAACCAGAGAATCTGGAGGAAAGGAGGCCACACAGATCGGGATTCCAACCTGGATCTCCAGTGCTGACATGATAACCACCAAGCCACCGTAGATAATGCACATGTGTCTAAGTATGGGGTGTTCCAATTTTGACATTAGACTGGTTTATAAACATTGTCTGTTAAAAGAACTTTATCTACAACATTGTGAAATTGGCATTTTAAAATGTTTGATATGGTAAAATGCCATTTGTAAAACATGTTTTAAGACAGTACCACAATCAAACACGGACTTGTGAATAGGAGGCAGAGCCTGAGAAGAAGGTGAGGTAATGGATCTCACCTGTGGCCTGACTGTGTTAGATGTTCTCATTTACAAATTGACATTTGATTATGGCTTCATCATTACAACCAGGTTTGGGTAAATAATCAGCAATCAGCTTGCTCCCAGTCAAGCTATTACTTTTTATATTGAATGCCAGGCTTATTATAAAGTAAAGCAAAAAGTAAAGTGAGTTATTTTTGAAAGGAATTCGTCCTCCACATTTAACCCATCTGTACAGTAAAACACAACGCTTTCATCTAAAGCTTTTGACAAGTATCCCCAACCCTGTTGGGGTTAGGTTTGCCTTTCAGCACTCCTGAAGCAATGATGGTTAAGATTCTTGCTCAAGGACCCACATTGATAACGTCAGTGGACATTACATACATAAACACACACTATAGAAGTGAGCACATGTTGGCAGCCTTGACCAAGGTTAGGTGCCTTGCCCAAGGGCACTTCAGCAAGAGTATTTGTGGGACCGGGAATCGAACCGAGGACTTTCCAATCACAAGGCTGGTTCCTTAACCACAAGCTTACGACAATTGTCCTTCACGTGACATTATGAGGTTTTGCTTATTTTACATATAACTAAGATTGATAATAAACATACTTTATCTAAGAGGAAGCATGGCAGTGTAAACACTGTTGTGTATATTTAAAGATGTATTTATTTTTAGTGCAGAGTGGGCAATTGGTTACAATTAATGGGAGACTTAGATTTCATATATATATAGAATAAAAGCATTAAGGAAAGCAGAGTGCAATCTTCAACCACACAATCAAAAATATATAATAATTGATATATTGATGTGCAGATTGATTAAAAACAGAAAGTTTACAGTGGTGGTGTATAATAACTTTTGAAAAACCCTTGCATAAAGATTTGTGGGGTTCTTCTGTGGTCTTTATATATTATTTGGCAAGTAACACTGCCACCAGCTGGCCTGGTTTATAATACTACAGCCTCTTTACATGTTTTTACACTATGAATTCTAATTGGTTTTTGGAACATTGTCTCATGGGTACAAAATAAAGAAGAAAAAACATTTTTAGCTGATTGTGGGGGTTGCTGAGGCCTCATTTGACAGACAGAAAGAGACAGTCAGCTAAAACAGCCGAACTCATTATCACATTTCCTCTCACTTATTTTACAAGTGGATTTTGTTATAATGTGTGTCGCTGCAGTTATATAGTACATAATATATGCAAAATCTATAATATGAGACACATAACATTAATAGGAGATAAAAAGATGGGATGGTCAAAACTAATTAATGTTTTCAGATCACAAAGTTATATATATATATTTTTAAATATCTGTATTGTAAGTCGCTTTGGATAAAAGCATCTGCTAAATGACTAAATGTAAAATACTAAATATAAATTTGTGCTTGAAAAAGAAAACATAGATTTAGCCAAATGTTTGTGTAATCTAAGGAGTATCTGTAGCTGTTAAAATCTGTCATCTCATCTGATTGCTTTACATGGCAGGGGGTTAAATCCATGGTGCAATCAGTTTTAACACCCCCTATACAGAAATCATTTTGGGGTGGCCACCTCCATAGGATGTTCTCGAGCACAAACTCTCCATCCTCATTTTTCACCAAATAGCAAACAGTGATTGTTTTTCATACATTCACAAACCATTCAGTGCTACTGGGTGATTTCGTTTTTTAAATATGAACAATTTACAAATTGATGCTCTTTTAAAATAATAATGTAATAATAATAAAATAGGCGGCACGGTGGCTTAGTGGTTAGCACGTTCGCCTCTCAGCGCTAGGGATTCCCGGTTCGAATCCCCATCTGGGTGGAGTTTCCATGTTCTCCCCGTGTCTGCGTGGGTTTCCTCCGGGTTCTCCGGTTTCCTCCCACAGTCCAAAAACATGGATCAAGTCAATTGAGTTCTCCAAAATTGCCCCATATAGAGTGTGTCTGTGTGAGTGAGTGAGTGCCCAGCGATGGATTGGCGACCTGTCCTGGGTCTATCTGCCCAGCGCCCGAGACGTTCTCCCCTGGATGGGCATGGGGAACCCCACCGCGACCATAATAGAGGATAAAGCGGATGATAATGAATGAATGAATAATAAAATAATAATAATAATAATATAATAATGATAATAATAAGGTTTAAATCCTGATCTGGTTCCCGTGTTCTCCTCACTGGGGAGGTGAGGGGGAGGGGGGTGGAAGGAATGACGAACGAAAACAGGATTGCACCCCAATGAACAGGCTTTGTTGCTGACACACATACGTTTAAAAACACCAGGCTTTCACAGTATTTTTCTTACACACATATTCTATGTCCACTGTACCACCCACTCATCCCACCCACAGTATTTCTCCCGTGACTTTTGATGTTCCCAGTTTTGAAATGGCGCACACTCATTAGGTGGAGCCATGTCAGGTGCATTAATTAACTGTAATCAAAGGCTCTCAATGAGGGCGCCACCTTCTCCCCACCACAGCGATACTGCCACACATGGATTAAAGGTAAATTAAAACATTTTCCCTTGGATGGGCATAAGGAATCCTCCTGTGACCTTATTCCACAGTATAGGATTAAGCAGAAGATTCATTCATTCATTATCTCCCGCTTTATCCTCTATTAGGGTCGCGGTGGGGTTCCCCATGCCCATCCAGGGTAGAACATCTCGGGCGCTGGGCAGATAGACCCAGGACAGGGCGCCAATCCATCGCTGGGCACACACTCACTCACACAGACACACTCTTTTTTGAATTTTTGAGAATTCAATTGACCTGATCCATGTTTTTGGACTGTGGGAGGAAACCGGAGAACCCGGAGGAAACCCACGCAGACACGGGGAGAACATGGAAACTCCACCCAGATGGGGATTCGAACCGGGAATCCCTAGCGCTGAGAGGCGAACTTGCTAACCACTAAACCACTGTGCCGCCCGAGATGAGAAATTATGAGAAAAAAAAGTTCCAACTTCATAGGAGGTCTGGTTTATTCAGTTTCTCAGAGAAAGTTTGCAAAGAAAGATTTTAGGTATTTTATTACATACAGCTCATAATATCATAAAAGATTTAGAGTCAGGGGAAATCCAGGTGTATAAAGGCTGACGGCTGAAAGTGCTGCTGAATGTACATGACCATCGAGCATTCAGGCAGTATTATCTAAGAAAGCATCATGCTCCAGTGATCCATAGCACATAGGTTCAAGTGTGCTTTGGAAAATCAATGTTACATAACACATTCCAGCTCTGCATCGGGAAATGCCACCTGAAACTGTATTATAAAAAATATAATTTATATTCTTATTGTATTTTGTATTTTAAACAGTCAGGGATCTTTATCCCTGTATATATATATATAAAATCATCTAAACCCACATTTAGGTTAGTTTGTGGGAAAAATGGTCATCAGATTCATCTTATTTGGTCGCTTAATTGACGCAGGTGAATAAAATCAGGCATGTAGTCATTTATTTGTCAAATTTAACTTGCAAAATTCCAACAACAACTGTATTCCATTCCCATTTAAAATAAAATATAGGCCGCACGGTATCTTAGTGGTTCGCACGTTCGCCTCTCAGCACTAGGGATTCCTGGTTCGAATCCCCATCTGGGTGGAGTTTCCATGTTCTCCCCGTGTCTGCGTGGGTTTCCTCTGGGTTCTCCGGTTTCCTCCCACAGTCCAAAAACATGGATCAAGTGAATTGAATTCTCAAAATTGCCCCATATAGAGTGTGTCTGTGTGAGTGTGTGTGTGCCCAGCAATGGATTGGTGTCCTGTCCTGGGTGTATCTGCCCAGCGCCCGAGACGTTCTCCCCTGGATGGGCATGGGGAACCCCACCGCGACCCTAATAGAGGATAAAGCGGGAGGTAATGAATGAATGAATGAAAATAAAATATAAATATAAATAAAATCAATTGCAATATGATTCAGTGGTATACTTTTCTTGGTGTGTTAAGGGCATTGGTTTTTATATTTGTTCATATTTAAAATCAAAAAACTTTTCTTTGTTCTTTGTCCTTCTGTTTTTTTTTTTTTTTTTTTTTTTTTTTTTTTTTGTAAATAAAGGATAAAATAAATAAAATGCAAATTTTAGTTTTAAATGTAAAAAAAAATTGTCACAACTTTTCTGAAACTGGACAAAAGGCAGTTTTGCATTTGATCTGGTGCATATTCTTGAGCATATTGAAATAAATATTGCTGCTCTCTCAGTCCTGAGTAAATCTTATGAATGGGCTGGCCAGCAGCTTGTTGCCAGGCAGCATAGTCTAATCAATGCTCGTCCAATCACTACAGCTGGGATGGATGGGAGGGGCGGAGCTTAGCCACCAGCGCACTCAAGAACATCTTAATGTCATTTTGTTCAGATCTACTTTAAAGCAATGATGTGAAAGCATCTGATTTGCTCTTCATCCTTTCATAGTGACCTGTATCTTTGTTTCATCTCATTTCTTTCTTTCTCTTTCTTTCTCTCCTTCTCTCGCATTCTCATTTTTCTTTTGCACACCCACATACACATGAACACACCCACACACACACACACACACACACACACATACACGCACCTCTGAAGGTGTCCCTGTGAACAGTCGTGTATCGTCTAAAATCCAGCAGCTCTTGAACACGCTGAAGAAACCCAAGCGGCCACCGTTGAGGGAGTTCTTCGTGGATGATTTTGAGGAGCTTCTAGATGGTAGGTTCAGAATAAGGCATGCATACACTTCAAAAGCAAATGAGATGTTTTCCAAAAACTAATTGCACAGGGAATTTGACTTAAACTAGTTATTTTTTTTATTTCATAATGCAGACGCTACACTTCAGCTTGCTAATGTTATCCGATTAATTAAGGACAGTTAGTGGTAGTTTTATGGATTAAGAATATTTGCTAAGATTTTTAAGATGTTTTTTAACCTGAGGTGGTTAAACAGTACAGAACTCAAAACTCGAGCATTCCACTAATGAAGCCCTATATTTAAGCCAAACTGCAGATACACCACAACCATCAAGTTGGGAAACTTCTAAGTCGCTTTGGATAAAAGCATCTGCAAAATGACCAAATGTAATGGAAATGCTTCTGGCCAATTGCTCCACAGACCCAATAGATCTGTTTGATGCCAACGAATAGGGACTGGGGATAAATGGAATCCAGTGTCTCTACATATTTATGCAGCACCCTACAGACAGAGGGGTGTAAAAGAGGCAGGGGGCTCTATATATGTCCTGCAGAAAGCAATGTAGCTTTGTGTGAAAGTGATGATAATTAGGAACTTGACAATTAGAAGTGGGGGACAACTCTAAAGAAAAAATACTCAGTGTTTATAAAAATGAATGTTATTAATGTGCAAATGATTCCATTAACAACAGGGTTAAAAAAAACAGGGTTTTTTAAATTTTTTTTCTGTGAAATTTTCCTCTTAGTTATGAGAAGGCCATAATAATTCCTTATTTCTTTCAAATGTGCAATACAGTTTAAAAAATTAAAACATTAACGTCATCTTAAACAGTGGATGATGTTACGAAGCAGGTACATGTATATAATGTATATAATATACAATATTATATATATATATATATAAACATGGTAATTATAGGGTAGTTGTAGGGTTGTAGTTATGGAACCAGCCTTGTGGCCCAAAGGTCCCCGGTTCGATTCCAAGTACAATGGCTTAAGTGCACTTAGGCAAGGCACCTAACCCCAATTGCCCCTCCCAGCTGCTGTGTACAAGGCTGCTCACCACTCGGACACGTGCTCACTTCACTCAGTGTGTGTATGTGTGTATGTGTGTGTTTCACTGCACGGATGGGTTAAATTGCAGCAGTAAGCTTTCAATTATGTTTAATGTTAAAGATCACAGTATTTCAGATAAATTAGCGGTTTAGATTCTTTGAACAACTTCTGGATGGTATCCCATCTTTTTCAAAGTTTGAAAATCTACTCTAAGAAGTTAAAACTATTAAATATATTACCTGACTTTCCAAAAAGAAAATGGTCTAATGCAGCTGTCCATCCATCCATCATCTACTCATTCCAGCTGCCATTCCAGCTCACCATATCATATTTTTACCAGTCATATATTTTATTATGTAATATATATATATATATATATATATATATATATATATATATATATATATATATATATATATATATATATATATATATATTATAATATTTACATTTTCATAGTAATGCCACAGTAATGTAGTATTTAATTACACCAGCTTCAGTTACATCAGCATGTTTGTATTTATTTGTTGAATATTTTAAAAGATCTCTTGTTATTTCTGCAGTTCAGCAGCCGGACCCTAACCAGCCCAGACCTGAGGGGGTGCAGATGAGTCCCTTGCATGGTGAGCCAATAGAAGTGGGGTCTAAATGGCCTCCATCTCTTCTTGGCTCTTTGCAACAATGGGGAACCTCACATGCTAAGAGCTACTGTCTCACATCACTGGACAACACTGGGAAAATCCACCTATACACTAACATACGGTAAGTGAAACCACCGTTTGTAAGAGTTCACAAGAGAAATGGTCGAATGGCAGAACTGTAGGTATCACAATCCATCAATAGAAGAAGGACTGGAGTCAAAAAGCCTAATGGAAACAAGAATTTGTTAAAAATAAATAAATAAATAAATGTTCAGCGCTAGGCGGCACGGTGGCTTAGTGGTTGGCATGTTCTCCTCTCATCGCTAGGGATTCCCGGTTCGAATCCCCATCTGGGTGGAGTTTCCATGTTCTCCCCGTGTCCTCGTGGGTTTCCTCCGGGTTCTCCGGTTTCCTCCCACAGTCCAAAAACATGGATCAAGTCAATTGAGTTCTCCAAATTGCCCCATATAGAGTGTGTCTGTGTGAGTGATTGTGTGTCCAGTGATAGATTGGCGCCCTGTCCTGGGTGTATCTGCCCAGCGCCTGAAATGTTCTCCCCTGAATGGGCATGGGGAACGTGACCCTAATATAAGATAAAGCGGAAGATAATGAATGGATGGATGGATGTTCAGCGCTTAATGACAAAATATCTGTATGGAAATGATGTTGGAAATGATGGAAAGCCTCAAATGTGGAGGAAGAAGGATCTGTTTATGATCCAAATGTTGACATGATGGCTTAGTGTTAAGCACTTCCAAAAACATGGATTCAAAGCAAAAACTAATGCTCTAATTTGCCTAAACGAATGCTCTAATTAATGTTTGTGTGTGTCTGTGTGTGTGCCCTGTCCTGGCTGTATCTGCCCAACGCCCGACACATTCTCCCCTTGATTGACCCCCCTAGTAGAGGATTAAGGAGAAGATAATGAATGAGTAAACGAATGATCCAAATCATACAACTCATCTGTAAAACGTGATTGGCGTGGTATCATTGGCTTAGGATTTACATGGCTGCTTTTGAAATAGGCTTATCATTATCAATGAGGTAACTCGTTATTTTTCCGTTTATTTATCCAAATTATTAGAAATGCATCCAAACAAATCATGGCATTAGGCATTTAGCCAGAAGACAAATCTAAAAGTCTATTGTGAGTCAATAAGTCATCAGAGTGTTGAGTAGCTCTATATGAATTGTAGAGCAGGCTGAAGGAAATCCCTCTGTAACAAACAGCCTGAAGGAGCAGAGCAAACGATAAAAACCCATAATTTTGTTGTCAGTGATATGATTTTGGTCGTTTAGCAGACGCTTTTATCCAAAGCGACTTACAAGGTGATCACAGGGTTAATCACAACTTCCCTGGAGCAATGAGGGTTAAGGGCCTTGCTCAAGGACCCAGATTGGTAGATCCCAGTGCCTGGGATTTGAACCCCCAACCTTCAGATTGATAGCCCAACACCCTAAAACACCCTAACCACTGTGCTACCACACCCTCCATATGAAGTAGCGGTGTCTTCAACTAAGGATTTTCATAGTCGAATCTGATTCGTCAGATTTTCACTATAGTCGACTGATAGTCGAATCAGTTAAAATTTCACCACAAGATGGAGATATAAGCGTGGTTTTTAAAAAATATATTTTTTTTTATATTTTACTTGTTTTTCTAGAGCACTGTAAATGGGATCCCCGTTCTGGACTTTTTTCCACTTCAAAGGAAAAACCTAAAACACTCAGAACAAGGCTATATATATATAACGAAAACAAAGACATTTCATGTAAGAACTAATGCTTAGCAGCAGACATGGGCACCCCCATGTGGTCAAAATGGTACATTCAACTATGAGGTTCATAGTCGAATACGGTTCTCCGAATCGAATCGTCGAATCAGCGAATATTGCAGCTCACCCCTAATATGAAGGGCTTTAATGCTGTTAGTGCAGTGATATGCAACCATGTATTGTGTTATTGTTGTATGTCCAAACTGTACGTACCTTTAAATTATGGCTTAACTATAGAAAATTTAGGACGACACACATGTGAAGTTTATGCAGAATTAAAATCAACTGGTTCAGGGGAGGCGGCACGGTGGCTTAGTGGTTAACACGTTCTCCTCTCAGCGCTAGGGATTCCCGGTTCGAATCCCCATCTGGGTGGAGTTTCCATGTTCTCCCCGTGTCTGCGTGGGTTTCCTCCGGGTTCTCCGGTTTCCTCCCACAGTCCAAAAACATGGATCAAGTCAATTGAATTTTCAAAATTGCCCCATATAGAGTGTGTCTGTGTGAGTGAGTGTGTGCCCAGTGATGGATTGGCGCCCTGTCCTGGGGTCTATCTGTCATCTGCCCAGCGCCCGAGACGTTCTCCCCTGGATGGGCATGGGGAACCACACCGCGACCCTAATAGAGAATAAAGCGGGAGATAATGAATGAATGAATGAATGGTTCAGGGGACAAAAGGGGTTAGCATGGTGGTAAGCACCTTCACCTCCCAGCACTGGAGGTTCAGTTTATAATTCTGATCTGGGTTAAGTTTCCTTGTTCTCCCCGTGTCCATGTGGGTTTTCTCAGAGATTTCTCCCACAGTCCAAAAAACATGTATTCTAAGTGAATTGGCTGCTCTAAATTGCCCTATCTAAATTGCCCCATATATAGTTTGTGTGTTGCTGTCTGAGCGATGGATTGCCCAGCGATAGATTGGCACCCTCTACTGTGTGTATCTGCCCAGCCCTTAATGTTCACTCCTGAATAGGTGTTAAGAACCCCCACCAGACTTCAGTAGTGAATTAAGCAGAAGATGATGATTCTGAAAGTAACACACTACTAATTTCAGGACATTTTTTCAGAACTATCATTTCTTCTCTCAAGGCCTCAGAGTTTTTATCACACCATTTATAAATGATCACCAAATAACCTGCAATTTGAGAGCTGTAAAATAACAAGGTGGCTGGAAGGTTTGGTGTAATGGATCTACATTCTACGGAGTGCGGAAAGGGAGTTTGTAAAATGTAGGGGTGAGCTGCAATATTCGCTGATTCGACGATTCGATTCGGAGAACCGTAGTCGACTATGAACCTCATAGTCGAATGTACCATTTTGACCACATGGGGGTGCCCATGGCTGCTGCTAAGCATTAGTTTTTACATGAAATGTCTTTGTTTTCGTTATATATATAGCCTTTTGTCAAACAAAATCATCCTAATTTCTAGAAAAAAAAAAGAAAAAAGAAAAAAAAAATATATATCAGTCGCCTATAGGGAAAATCTGACGAATCAGATTCGACTATGAAAATCTTTAGATGAATACAGCCCTAGTAAAATGTATCAAATTTCTTTTAGCACATTTTCATTCATTCATTCATTCATTCATTATCTCCCGCTTTATCCTCTATTAGGGTCGCGGGGGGGGGGGGGGTTCCCCATGTCCATCCAGGGGAGAACGTCTCGGGCGCTGGGCAGATAGACCCCAGGACAGGGTGCCAATCCATCGCTGGACACACACTCACACAGACACACTCTATATGGGGCAATTTGGAGAATTCAGTTGACTTGATCCATGTTTTTGGACTGTGGGAGGAAACCGGAGAACCCGGAGGAAACCCATGCAGACATGGGGAGAACATGGAAACTCCACCCAGATGGGGATTCGAACCGGGAATCCATAGCGCTGAGAGGCGAACGTGCTAACCACTAAGCCACCATGCTGCCCCGCACATGTTCATGTGGTTTGAAATTTTTACATTTACAAGATGCTGTCAGCATTTCTAACCTGAAGGAGAATTAAGCATCATGTGCATCCACCCAGGAAGAATCACCCAAGAAATGCTGACATTTCACTTTTGTGGACACTAGCAGATGCTGCTTATGTTTCATTTCGCTTTAATTAATTATCTTTAATTGTTATACAGGAAAATTGTGGACACGCAGCCAGAAGCTGGCCTACACACTGCTCAACAAGCTCAGCAGCCGGAACGAACCACTGCTACGACCTGGAGACAGGGTGACTTCCATTAAACACACACACACACACACACACACACACACACACACACACACACACACGTACCTGTTTGTTTTATACATTGTGAGAACCTCCGTTTGATTCATAGAGACTTATCCTAACATGACCCCTAACATTACAATAATGTAAATGTTTTCAGAAAGTTTAACCAATAGTCATATAAGTTTTTCTTTCTTTTTATTCCTACAAATGTTTATCGAGCTTTTCCAAGTATTACCTCACAGGTTTTAAAGGTTTCACGCAAAACATTATGCTTTTGACTAAATAGTCTTTAAATTTAGCTGACATTTCCCTATTTTTTTCGTAACAGGTCGCTCTTGTGTTTCCCAACAATGATCCAGTCATGTTTATGGTGGCGTTTTATGGCTGTCTGCTGGCGGAATTGGTGCCCGTGCCCATAGAGGTACCACTCACACGAAAGGTAATTACACAGACACACGCGCCATGTAATCATTATGTGAATATATAATGCAATGCTGCCCTCTTCTGGTAACGAGCTTTAGTTCTTTTAAAACACTTTACTGTTTTTACACTTTACTGTAAAAAAATTTTACAAAGAAATTAGTTAGGAATCTGTTTTCCAACTCAGCTTTTGTTGTTTTATTTAATTCTTTTAATAGGTAAATAAGGTTGGGTGGCACAAATGTTATGTTGCAAGGGCTTTAGTTTAAGACTGGGGATGAGTTTAAATACTGGGTTGAAGTGATAAATTGGGTCATTTATTGGACGCTTTTATCCAAAGTGACTTACAAGGTGAGCACAGGGTTCATCACAACATCCCTGGAGCAATGAGGGTTAAGGGTCTTGCTCAAGGACCCACACTGGTAACTTCAGTGGACCTGGGATTTGAACCCCCAACCTTCAGATTGCTAGCCCAACACCCTGACCACTGAGCTAACCCACCCCTGATAAAGTGATAAAGTGCATTTAGTGTATAGAGTGCATGCAGGGTTAGGTGGTTAGCATGTTCGCCACTCAGTGCAGAGGATCCAAGTTTGAATCGCAATCTGGGTGGAGTTTCCATGTTCTCCACGTGTCCTTGTGGGTTTCCTCCGGGTTCTCCAGTTTCCTCCCACAATCCAAAAAGATGGATTCAAGGTAATTTGGCTGCTCTAGATTGCCCCTGTGTATTGCATTTGTGTGCAAGTGAGTAAGTGCCTAACGATATATTGGCGCCCGGTCCTGGATGTACCTGTGTATTCTCATGGATGGGCATGGGGAACATCTGCAGAATATAATGGATGGATTTATGGAAACTTTACCATCCATCCATCCGTTATCTTCCGCTTTATCCTATATTAGGGTCTCATATATTGGGGGGGGGGGTTCCCCATGCCCATACAGGAGAGAACGCCCCGGGCGCTGGGCAGATACATCCAGAACAGGGCGCCAATCCATCGCTGGGCACACACTCACTCACACAGACACGCACACATACACACCTATATGGTAATTTGGAGAACTCAATTGCCTTGATCCATGTTTTTGGACTGTGGGAGGAAACCGGAGAACCCGGAGGAAACCCACGCGGACACGGGGAGAACATGGAAACTCCACCCAGATGGGGATTCAAACCAGGGTTCCCTAGTGCCGAGAGGCGAACGTGCTAACCTCTAAGCCACCGTGCAGCTGGAAACTTAACATTCATAAACAAAAAAAAATCCTTGCAATATTTTTCTGTGAGCACTGATTCAAGACAGTGGCATTTGAGCTTTTTGAAATCATGGTGAAATGTGTTTTCTTGATCTTGTCCTCTTTCTCTCAGGATGCAGGCAGTCAGCAGATTGGATTTCTCCTGGGCAGCTGTGGCGTAACTCTGGCTTTAACCACTGATGTGTGTCAGAAAGGGCTTCCTAAAGCTCACACTGGTGAAGTGGCCACATTTAAAGGTCAGCGAACTCAAAAAACATTTAGTGTAATATTTCCTTGTAATGCACATTTAATGATTGGTTTGATTATTAAGATGAATGTAGTATTTCTATTGATAAGTGGTGTTGAGGATGTTGAGGATGTTGAGGATGTGGGTGTGTTCGCAGGCTGGCCACGTTTGCTGTGGTTTGTAACGGATGGAAAACATGTAGTTAAACCTCCCAAAGACTGGAGTCCCCTCATCAGAGACAGCAGCAATGAAACCGCATACATCGAGGTCTGTCTGTCTGTCTGTCTGTCTGTCTGTCTGTCTGTCTGTCTGTCTGTGTGTCTGTGTCCTTCTGTATGTGTGTGTCTGTCTGTCTGTGTGTCTGTGTCCTTGTGTGTGTGTGTGTGTGTGTCTGTCTGTGTGTGTGTGTGTGTGTGTGTGTGTGTGTGTGTGTGTCTGTGTGCTTCTGTGTCTATCTGTCAGTCTGTCAGTCAGTCTGTGTCTGTGTGTGTCTGTGTGCTTCTGTGTCTATCTGTCAGTCTGTCAGTCAGTCTGTGTCTGTGTGTGTGTGTGTGTGTGTGTGCTTCTGTGTCTGTCTGTCTGTCTGTCAGTCTGTCTGTGTCTGTGTGTGTGTGTGTGTGTGTGTGTGTGTGTCTGTCTGTGTGCTTGTGTGTCTGTCTGTGTGCTTCTGTGTGTGTGTGTGTCTGTCCGTCTGTGTGCTTCTGTGTGTGTGTCTGTCTGTGTGTCTGTCTGTGTGCTTCTGTGTCTGTCTGTCAGTCTGTGTCTGTGTGCTTCTGTGTGTGTGTGTGTGTGTGTGTGTCTGTGTGCTTCTGTGTCTGTCAGTCTGTGTCTGTGTGTGTGTGTGTGTGTGTGTGTGTCTGTCTGTCTGTCTGTCTGTCTGTGTGCTTCTGTGTCTGTCTGTCAGTCTGTGTGTGTGTGCTTCTGTGTGTGTGTGTCTGTCTGTCTGTCTGTCTGTCTGTGTGCTTCTGTGTCTGTCTGTCAGTCTGTGTGTGTGTGCTTCTGTGTGTGTGTGTCTGTCTGTCTGTCTGTCTGTCTGTGTGCTTCTGTGTCTGTCTGTCAGTCTGTGTGTGTGTGCTTCTGTGTGTGTGTGTGTGTCTGTCTGTCTGTCTGTCTGTGTGCTTCTGTGTCTGTCTGTCAGTCTGTGTGTGTGTGCTTCTGTGTGTGTGTCTGTCTGTCTGTCTGTCTGTCTGTGTGCTTCTGTGTCTGTCTGTCAGTCTGTGTGTGTGTTCTTCTGTGTGTGTGTGCTTCTGTGTGTGTGTGTCTGTCTGTCTGTCTGTCTGTCTGTGTGCTTCTGTGTCTGTCTGTCAGTCTGTGTGTGTGTGCTTCTGTGTGTGTGTGCTTCTGTGTGTGTGTGTGTGTGTGTGTGTGTGTGTGTGTGTGTCTGTCTGTGTGCTTCTGTGTCTGTCTGTCAGTCTGTGTCTGTGTGCTTCTCTGTGTGTGTGTGTGTGTGTGTGTGTATTTCGTTCTGTGTGTTTTTCGTTCTGTGTGTGTCTGTCTGCTTGTGTGTGTCTATCTGTGTGTGTGTGTCTGTCTGTCTGGCTCTGTGTGTGTGTGTGTGTGTGTGTGTGTGTGTGTGTGTGTGTGTGTGTGTCTGTCTACCTGTGTGTGTGTCTGTCTGGCTCTGTGTGTTTGTGTTTGTGTGTGTGTGTCTCTATGTGTGTGTCTTTGTCTGTCTGTCTTTGTATGTTTGGTTATGCTTGGGTGTGTGTGTCTCTCTGTGTGTCTCTCTGTGTGTGTGTGTCACTTTGTGTATATCCCAGTGTGTGTGTGTGTGTGTGTGTGTGTCTATTTGAAGTCTTAATTTTTGTTTTTGTTCCATCTTTTATAATTGTGTAGCAAATCATAAAATCATATTAGATTTAATTAATAGAATTTTCTAAACTGAATTAAAAACTCTCTACTGAATAATATTTTCTTTGTCTTTGTTAAATGTTTTTTTTTTATAGATTTTATTGGATGTTTACAAAAAAGCAGGGAAGCAGGGTTTATATTCAGTGTATAATGACTTCTTGTCCTTAATGAACTTTAATCTTGGTTAGTGTTGTTTTCTTAATGAACTTGAAGGCTGAGTAAACTGATGCTTTTACCTCTCTCTTCATCTGTCTACCTCTCTTACTTTGTTTGTCTCCGTAGTATAAGACGAGTAAGGAGGGCAGTACTATGGGCATCACAGTATCACATGCTGCCATGTTGGCTCACTGCCACGCACTGAGGCAGGCCTGCGGCTACACAGAGGGTCAGTGCAATTCAGTGTATATGTGTTTGTACAGAGAAATGTCAGACTGACTCCTCCAGAATAGAACAAAATCGAATAGAACAAAAGAAAGACAGAAAATAAAGACTGGTTTCCCATTTCAAACACTGTCACACATACACATACACATCTCGCGTGCAGCAATCTTATTAATTATCTTCCTAAATAATTATCAAGTAATTAAACGGGAAATGATGTTACATACCTGGCACAGTGTTGTAGTGATTAGCATGTTATCCTCTCAGTGCTGGGGATCCAGGTTTGAATCCCAATCTGGATGTGGTTTCCACGTCCTCCCCGTGTCCACATGGGTTTCCTCCGGGTTCTCCGGTTTCCCTCCACAGTCCAAATACATTATTCATTCATTCATTATCTTCCGCTTTATCCTCTATTAGGGTCGCGGTGGGGTTCCCCATACCCATCCAGGGGAGAACGTCTCGGGCGCTGGGCAGATAGACCCAGGACAGGACGCCAATCCATTGCTGGGCACACACTCACTCACACAGACACACTCTATATGGGGCAATTTGGAGAATTCAATTGACTTGATCCATGTTCTTGGACTGTGGGAGGAAACCGGAGAACCCGGAGGAAACCCACGCGGACACGGGGAGAACATGGAAACTCCACCCAGATGGGGATTCGAACCGGGAATCCCTAGCGCTGAGAGGCGAACGTGCTAACCACTAAGCCACCGTGCCGCCCCCCAAATACATTAATTCAAGGTAAATTGAATTCTCCAAATTGCTTCATATAAGAGTGTGTGTGTGTGTGTGTGTGTGTGTGTGTGTGTGTGTGTGTGTGTGTGTGTGTGTGTGTGAGTGAGTGAGTGTGCCCAGCAATAGACACCCTGTCCTGGGTGGGAGATCTGCCCAGAGTCCAAAACTTTCTCTGGGCAGAGTAAACACCCCCCCGACCCCCTCGATTAAAGCAGAAGACTAGCTCGAAAATTGGCCGAGTTACAGGAGTGCAAAAATGATTGTGATGTCACGTAAATGGGAATTTTGGCTGAAAAAACAGGAATATTTTGGGAACAGTCTGACTGATTCCTTAGCTGTATGCAAGCAGTCCTCTCACCTATATGCCGGATGTTTCCTGTGAAAACCATGATGACTCGATTGCAGAAGAAAGGGAGACAAGAACATGATGAATTATAATAAAATCTAATAAGACTAACGGATAATGAATGAATGAATGTTAAATACTGTGTAAAGTGAAATATTGTTTTTATTTATTATAAAACTTATAAGTGCCATACACAAAACATATAATCAACCTTTAGGATGATTTACAGTCATCAAAGCAGCTTTTACTCTACTGTCCTCTTGAGGTCTTTTTAACATGTACTGCTTCACATATTAATTAAAACAGCTGTTGCTACTCTGATCTAATATCTAACACTGTCTTATGTTTTCCCTCTGAGCCAGAGACAACGTACACATGTCGAGACTAGCTTCATTTCAGCCGTTTTTATTCATGTAATGTTGCTGCTATGGTGCAGAATCTTGAAATAGACAGGAGATGTCACTATTTCATCAGAACTGAGGATAAAATCCCAATTTCTTTAGAAATGAATCTATATTTCTTAGACACACTCGTGAAGTGAGCAGCGGTGGGCAGCCCAGTACACGACACCCAGGGAGCAATTTGGTTCTGATAATAGAGTTTGTGAATTTGCATTGTAATTAGATCCTAATCAGAGATTAAACTCTGGGCTGCGGACCAAGGTTTAATGTCTCAGCAGGGCTTTTTATTATTTGTGATATACTGTAAGTTCAGGGGCGGCACGGTGGCTTAGTGGTTAGCATGTTCGCCTCTCAGTGCTAGGGATTCCCGGTTCGAATCCCCATCTGGGTGGAGTTTCCATGTTCTCCCCATGTCCGCGTGGATTTCCTCCGGGTTCTCCGGTTTCCTCCCACAGTCCAAAAACATGGATCAAGTTAATTGAGGTCTCCAAATTGCCCCATATAGAGTGTGTGTGTGTGAGTGAGTGTGTGCCCAGTGATGGATTGGCGCCCTGTCCTGGGTGTATCTGCCCAGTGCCCGAGAGGTTCTCCCCTGGAGGGGCATGGGGAACCCCACCGCGACCCTAATAGAGGATAAAGCGGGTGATAATGAATGAATGTAAGTTCAGTTTAATAAAAAAATTTGTACATAGTATTTTTACGGTATAGATTAATCACAAAGCAACAGAAATCCAGAACATCAACAAATAGTCATTTAAAATGAGGCATCAATTCAAATTCAATTCAACAGCTTGAGTTTTAGGGTTTAAAACTAATTGCACATTTTACAATTCATCTATCTCATCTCCTTATCTTTCGCTTAATCCTATGTTAGGGTCACAGGGGGTTCCCCATGATCATCCAGGGGAGAATGTTTCGGACGTCCTGGGGAGAACCACCCAGGACGGGGTTCTAATCCATCTCTAGACACACACTTACTCATATACAAATACTTAATAGGGACCAGTTTAGTTAGTGGCTATTTTAAACAGCCCATTCACCATGACTTCATGTTTTTGGACTGTGGAAGGAAACCGGAGAACCCAGGGAAATCCCATAGGGACATGGGAAGGACATGGAAGTCTGGGATTTATTTTCGGGATGTAGCGACTATATATCAACTTTACTCTTGTTTTAAATGGGACTGATGTATATTTAGGGCGGCACGGTGGCTTAGTGGTTAGCACGTTCGCCTCTCAGCACTAGGGATTCCCGGTTCGAATTCCCATCTGGGTGGAGTTTCCATGTTCTCCCCGTGTCTGCGTGGGTTTCCTCCGGGTTCTCCGGTTTTCTCCCACAGTCCAAAAACATGGATCAAGTCAATTGAATTCTCAAAATTGCCCCATATAGAGTGTGTATGTGTGAGTGAGTGTGTGCCCAGCGATGGATTGGCGCCCTGTCCTGGGTCTATCTGCCCAGCGCCCAAGACGTTCTCCCCTGGATGGGCATGGGGAACCCCACCGCGACCCTAATAGAGGATAAAGCGGGAGATAATGAATGAATGAATGAATGATGTATATTTAGGGATTTAATTAAAGACAGAATTGTCCTTTTGGCCTTACAATGAGATAACGTTACTAATGAGTCACGCTGCATAAGAAAAAAAGCTTTGATTAAGATATTATATTTTTTGACCCTTATAGTGAATTAATTAATGATTACTTAAGCAGTCCCTCACATGAAAGTGGGTGAAAGGAAGCATTATGTGCATTCTGTTTGAATTTCTTTCTTTTGTTTTGTTACTGAAGGTGAGACCATCATCAATGTGTTGGACTTCAAGCGTGATGCAGGTCTCTGGCATGGAGTTCTCACTGTGAGTTTACATTTACACAGCATCTCTTAGAACTGACATACAGGCCAATGCTTTCACTCGTCAGTGACATTAAAATAAGATAAGCCTTCAATTGTCCTACACTTTTATTGTTGACAGAACTACACTAATCCACTAAGAAGTATAAAAATAGTGAAAATAATAACAAATTATTAAATGGCATCTCAGAAAAATGCATTGCAATATAATAAAATATTCAAAATAAAATACAATACTGTGTAAAAGAGATAAATTCAAATAAAATCAAATAAAACATACTGTGCCCAGCGATGGATTGGCGCCCGAGATGTTTTCCCCTGGATGGGCATGGGGAACCCCACCGCGACCCTAATAGAGGATAAAGCGTGAGATAATGAATGAATGAATGAATAAAACATACTGTTTCAGTCATTTTTTGGTATTTTGTATATTTTCGACATGGGTCGATATTTTGGTTGTGAAATTTAAATCGTTAGAAGTTTGATTGAATTTTTACGTCACATCGTTTATTTCAAATGAACCCAATAAATTATTTCATGCACAATAACATGGAGTGAGGGTTCAACTGCATTTTTTTCATCACCATGGAACAAACAATGGAAATAGTCGCTACACTTACAGTAATTGCATTTGAGTGGCACATATTTACGTTATCAATGATGCTGAATTGGGGATTGGGGAATTTGTCATCAGACATTTTATACTTTTTAATTTTTTTATAATTAGAATTCATACTATAATTTATAATTTTATTCTATACAAAAGCATTCAGATAAGTGACAGTGGTACAAAAATGTTGAAAAAAATTATGTTAAAAAATAGGCAAAATAAACACAAATCAAGAAAAAATTTTACACATATAAAGTAAAATTATCTGCCAATAGAGTCAAGATATCTTGTTAAGATTTCTTAACATAATAAAAGTTTCTAAAAGCTAGATTATTAACTTGATTAATCTGACTGACCTCTGACATGTCTATGTGTGCTGCATGTAAACGTGGTGATGTCTGGTAGAGTGTGATGAATCGGATGCATGTGATCAGCATCCCATACTCATTGATGAAGGTCAACCCGCTTAGCTGGATTCAGAAAGTACACACCTACAAAGGTAAGAGGTATCCATGTGTTTATAAATGTAGTAGATGCCTTCCTACTCTCTTACAAATGTGTTAATGTGAATGAAAATGTGTTTTTTAGCTCATGTTGCCGTGGTAAAGTCGAGGGACATGCACTGGTCACTGTTGTCTCAAAGAGATCAAAGAGACGTCAATCTGAGTTCATTAAGGATGCTCATGGTGGCGGATGGAGCCAATCCCTGTATGTATACACACACACACACACACACACACACACACACACACATATAAACAAACACACTACCCTACATACCCCTTGAAACAAATACAATGACAGAAATACATAAACATTATAATATTTACTTTATATGACAGAAGGGCGGCACGGTGGCTTAGTGGTTAGCACGTTCGCCTCTCAGCACTAGGGATTCCCGGTTCGAATCCCCATCTGGGTGGAGTTTCCATGTTCTCCCTGTGTCTGTGTGGGTTTCCTCCCGGTTCTCCGGTTTCCTCCCACAGTCCAAAAACATGGATCAAGTCAATTGAATTCTCCAAAATTGCCCCATATAGAGTGTGTATGTGTGAGTGAGTGTGTGCTCAGCGATGGATTGGCGCCCTGTCCTGGGTCTATCTGCCCAGCGCCCAAGACGTTCTCCCCTGGATGGGCATGGGGAACCCCACCGCGACCCTAGTAGAGGCTAAAGCGGGAGATAATGAATGAAAGGACTTTATATGATAGTATTTATCCCCATCTGGGTGGAGTTTCCATGTTCTCCCCGTGTCCGCGTGGGTTTCCTCCGGGTTCTCCGGTTTCCTCCCACAGTCCAAAAACATGGATCAAGTTAATTGAGTTCTCTAAATTGCCCCATATAGAGTGTGTTTGAGTGTGTGAGTGTGTACCCAGCGATGGATTGGCGCCCTGTCCTGGGTGTATCTGCCCAACGCCCGAGACGTTCTCCCCTGGATGGGCATGGGGAACCCCACCGTGACCCTAATAGAGGATAAAGCGGGAGATAATGAATGAATGAATGATAGTATTTAGAAATTTAATAGACTTAAAATGTGTTCCAATATGATTCCTATAACAGCTCTATCACCTTTTCAACAACCTACAGGGTCGTTAAAATCTTCCATGTAATCCTTCTCTAGGGTCACACGACCCTACCTTGAATCCATTTTTTGACTCTGGGAGGAAACCGGAGAACCCGGTGGAAACCCATGCAGACACTGGGAGAACATGGAACCTCCATCCAGATTGGGATACGAACCTGTATCCCCAGCTCTGAGTGGCGAACGTGCTAACCACTAAGCCACTTTCCACCCAATCTGAGATTTTTTATCAAGCACCAATGTTAAATTAAACCACTGATGGCAAGCGATCAGCATTCAGATTTACCCCAAAGGTATTCACTGTGGTAACAGGTTGGTTAAATTTTCTTGCCAAACCAATCTTATCAAATTGATGCATATTAATATGTACAAAGGGGGCAGTTTTGCTGGATCAGAAAGTAATCTTCCCCCTTAACCTTTCATTCATTCATTATCTTCCACTTTATCCTCTATTAGGGTCGCGGTGGGGTTCCCCATGCCCATCCAAGGGAGAACGTTTCGGGCGCTGGGCAGATACACCCAGGACAGGGCGCCAATCTATCGCTGGGCACACACTCACTCACTCAAACACACTCTATAGGGGGCAATTTGGAGAACTCAATTGACTTGATCCATGTTTTTGGACTGTGGGAGGAAACCGGAGAACCCGGAGGAAACCCACGCGGACACGGGGAGAACATGGAAACTCCACCCAGATGGGGATTCGAACCGGGAATCCCTAGTGCTGAGAGGCGAACGTGCTAACCACTAAGCCACCGTGCCGCCCCCCCCCCGCCCCTAACCTATTTAAGATAAATCATTTATTACATTGCTTAATTAAATATACTGAAGAAATTGTGCGTACGTGTGTGTGTGTGTGTGTGCGTGTGTAGGGTCAATCTCATCCTGTGATGCGTTCCTGAACGTCTTTCAGTCTCGCGGTTTAAGACCTGAAGTCATTTGCCCGTGTGCCAGTTCAGCCGAGGCGCTTACTGTTGCAATTCGCAGGTAAACACTTATTTTCACTGCAGTTTACAAAACATATATAAATATAAAATATAATACTATGTAAATGAGATAAAATCAATAGGGGTGTATTCAACTAAAGATTTTCATAGTCGAATCTGATTCGTCAGATTTTCCCTATAGTCGACTGATAGTCGAATCAGTTAAAATTTCACCACAAGATGGCGCTATAAGCGTAGTCTTTAAAAAACGATTTTTAAAAAATATTTTACTTGTTTTTCTAACAAAAGAAAACCTTTTTTTTTTGTTTTTCTTTTTTCTTTTTTTTCTTTTTTATTTCTCTTGTGGTCAAAATGGTACATTCGACTATGAGGTTCATAGTCGACTACGGTTCTCCGAATCGAATCGTCGAATCAGCGAATATTGCAGCTCACCCCTAAAAATCAAATCAAATAAAACCTACTGTTTCAGCCATTTTTGGGTATTTTGTATATTTTTGACAAGGGTTGATATTTTGGTTGTGAAATTTTAATAATTAGAAGTATTTTTACGTCACATCGTTTAACGTTTTACATCATAGTTTAAAGGTTACTTGGCCTCGGGTCTGAGGGGGGTGGTGGTGGATGGAAAAGGCAGCTGGGTTTCACACTGTTTTGACCGACTTTGTTACATTTGAAACATTTCACCTTACTTTCGTTAAGTATTACAGTATTACAGTCTAATTTAAAACTAGTTTTATTCAAAATTGCTTATTTCAAATAGACGCAATTAATTATTTCACGCAAAATAACATGGAGTGAGGGTTCAAGCCTTGGGTTCAAAGCTTTTTTATCATCATCATGGAACAAACAATGGAACTAGTCACTCCAACTATTGAGGCATAAAAAATAAACAGTCTCATCTCAGCTATTGCTACCAATTGTAAGATCATAGGATGTGTTTTTCAGTCCAGTCTGGTCTGCATGATGTGTATTGTTCTTGATTCAGCTGTTTATTGTTTAATTGATAATGCTACTCTGCTTGGTTCTGTGATATGTTTAATTATATTGAAATTCCATTCCATCCGGTTCAGCCGTGTGCCTTGTCACGTATTATCCCTCATGTCTATTCTAATCCGTTTCCGTCTGTATGGCCGGATTCGAGCGTCATTTTTCAGTCGGTGTGTTTCATTATCCTGTGTTGTATCCTAGTCTGGTCATTCAGCGCCTTACAGGCAACAGGGTGGTGACCTCGGTAGCAAATAGCAAATTTCTTTTCATGTGTTGTCAGGCCTCCGGAGATGAATGTACCTCCTCCGGGTAAAGCAGTTCTCTCCATGAGCAGTCTGAGTCATGGAGTCATCCGAGTGGACACCGAGGAGAAATTGTCTGTTCTCACGCTGCAGGATGTGGGACAGGTGATGCCAGGAGGTGAGAAATGCGCAGTGTCATGCATTTTGTATAAGAGCATGCTTTTAACATTGGTTGGAGGATGTGTGATACCTGTATTTATGTGTTTGTGTGTGTGTGTGTGTGTGTGTGTGTGTGTGGCAGCCTCTGTGTGTGTGGTGCGTCCGGAGGGCACGCCGTTCCTGTGTCGGACGGATGAAGTGGGCGAGATATGTGTGAGCTCATGTACCACAGGCGTGTCCTATTACGGCCTGCCTGGCATTACCAAAAACGTCTTTGAGGTCAGCATCTTATATCTAAGCTTGTTTTTTGATTGTCATCACAGTATGTAGTGCAGACAGCTCCAGCAGCACAGTTAATCCACTTGTATTGACGTTACACACCATCACAATGTCAATCTCACTGTAGCTCTGAGAATGATCCAACACCTAAACAATATCTGCTTTGTGGTTGTTGTAATGATCAGAGAACAAATTGACCCCCGCGACCCTAATATTGGATTAAGCCAAAGATGAATGAATGAATTAACTTGATTAAAGTTGGGATTATGTCTTCATGACGTGAATGGAATTTAGAACCCTTAACTATATGTTACATTTTATTTATACTATACACAAATAATGAGGGGGTGGCATAGGTCCAAATATGCAAAACTGAATGTCTAAGTTGATTCCTCACTGCATGGTGCATAAGCAAATATCATTATGTTGCCAAAAAAATGTCAAGTGTAATATTTATTACTGTATACTTTAATACAACAGATTAAACATATTTGTACAAAAAACATTAAAAAAAAAACAATGTATTGTATATCATGCATTGATACAAATGTAATGCGAATGTAAGTGTGTTATTGTCAATAATGTCACGGCTGGACAAACGGCTCAGCCAATTAGATTTAAGGACCTGAACTTTAAGTCTTATAAAGAACAGTAATAATAATAATTCTTCTGTTTTTTTAGTATAAAAAGACTATAACAAGTGGATTACAATAAAAATAAGTTACTAATTAAACAGATAGACTTGTATAAAGGTTGATGCTTCAAGCAAAATAGACTGTATATGTTAAATTACGTTTTTATTTTAGGGATTCACTGATTATAACCCTTAAGCCATGGGGTGTATACAGATTATTAAGACTAAAGACTACACAAGGGTTAATAAAATAAAATAAAAAAAATAATAAAAAAAAAATATATATATATATATATATAACAGGGAATAAATAACAGGGAGGTTTTTATTTCCCTGTTTCCATTATCAAATGGGATACTTCCGGTCCTTAAATCTGATTCACTGAACTGTCCAGCTCGTGACAAATTACTGACAATAATGCAATAATGCACACCACTTTACATGCTTTACATTTGTTTTAATGCATGAAATACAATACATCATTTAGACAAATATGCTAACTACTATGCCACTCACAATAATTTGTTATTATTAAAACCTAACAGGGAGTTTTTTTCATGCCACAGTTGCATTGGCTTGCTCTTTCGGGGTTCAGGCTTATATCAGTCTAAAGCTGCTTTGTGCCAATGTACTATTGTAAAAAAAAATAAAGCGCTAAATTAATAAATGACTTGAACTTGAAAGGTTAACTGTAGGTGTGGATATAATATTTAACTTTCTCACTGTGGAAACTTTCTTTTCTTAGACAATCCCATTGAAGGCTTCAGGCTCTCCCATCAGTGATCGACCATACACTCGCACCTCACTGCTCGGCTTCATTGGACCAGTAAGTTATTATTAAAAATCTCTAACAAAAAACATTTATATTTTCTTAACTGTCTATCATGAGCCTGATTATAACAACTCAACTTCATGAGACAGAAAACCACTAGCTGTTAAAATACAAACTGGAATTAATTTTTTCTTAGTATTTCCTTCTTTAAACTTTAACCAATTTTAAAGGGAAATACTTCTCAATTTGACATGTTCAAACTATACTCTATATAGTATTGCATGTTCTAAAACAGTTAGTGAAATATGAAAACTGCTGGTTTGTGTGTTGCTGTTGAATGATGTGGTAATGGACACAAGTATTATGCCCTAAAAAATATAATAATAAAGTAAAAAATAAATACAGGGAATTAATATATAATCAAATTGTAATAATGTTTTAATAATAATAATAATAATAATAATAATAATAATACTTAACATTATTAATTTTAGAAGTAGAAAAATAAATATGTACATTAAATTAAATAATTTTTAAGTCTATTTGTTTCTTGTTATGAACTGCATAGAATCAATGTGTTATATTTTTGTGCTGTTTTCAGGATGACCTATTGTTTGTTGTTGGGAAGATGGATGGACTTATGGTGGTTAGTGGACGAAGACACAATGCGGATGATGTTGTGGCAACTGCACTGGCAGTAGAACCAATGAAATTTGTGTACAGAGGACGGTGAGCCTCCTGATCGTTTATAGAAGGATCGACAAACATTCAGTCATTTTTTTGGGTTTGGAATAGACATTTATGTGTGTGTGTGTGTGTGTGTGTGTGTGTAGAATTGCTGTGTTCTCGGTATGCGTGTTGCACGATGAAAGGATCGTTGTGGTAGCAGAACAAAGACCAGATGCTTCAGAGGAGGACAGCTTTCAGTGGATGAGCAGAGTTCTGCAGGTAGCCACATATGCATGACATAAATACTAGGGGTGTCTTCAACTAAGGATTTGTCATAGTCGAATCTGATTGTCAGATTTTCCCTATAGTCGACTGATAGTCGAATCAGTTAAAATTTCACCACAAGATGGCGCGGGTGAGTCAGACATGAGTCTGCGGGTGTAACTGTCAGAAAAAAGACACATAAATGTTAATATTTGTTTTATTCGATGCCCGATTAATGTGTAGCCTATTGTTAAAGTGCATCATTTAAAAAAAAATATTTAACAGAAATTTGGATGATTTGACATAAGATATTTCATGTAAAATCTAATGCTTAGCAGCAGCCATGGGCACCCCCATGTGGTCAAAATGGTACATTCGACTATGAGGTTTATAGTCGACTACGGTTCTCCGAATCGAATCGTCGAATCAGCCAATATTGCAGCTCACCCCCTTTAAAATACATTTATCAAAAGCATAGTTCCGGTCCTTAAATCTGATTGGCTGAGCCGTTTATCCAGCCATGACAATATTGACAATAATACACTCCTCTGATTGCTTCACTTTTGTGTTAATGCGTAAAATACAATACATTATTTAGGCAAATATGCAAAATACTGTGCCGTCTGCAGTATTGGCATTACATCATTATTTTTTATAAGGCAATGCACATTTTCTTTTTGAAATTGGACACCTGCAATGTAAGTTAAATGGTTTTGGCATTGATGATGATTTTATTTTCCTGACCTGTTCGTCTGTGCGTTAGGCGATTGACAGCATCCATCAGGTGGGTGTGTACTGCTTAGCCTTGGTACCTGCCAACACACTTCCCAAAGCGGCGCTTGGTGGGATTCATGTCTCGGAGACGAAGCAGAGGTTCTTGGAGGGAGCGCTGCACCCCTGCACTGTTCTTATGAGCCCCCACACATGCATCACTAACCTGCCCAAACCTCGTCAAAAACAGCCAGGTACGTATTACTGTGTTAATGCTGTATTAGTATTACCATTTATTCATTATATCTTTATTAACCTGCTTCTCTGATTACTGTATTCTGAAACATACCTCCACATTTGCTTCATGTTGTGTTAGAGGTGGGTCCTGCATCTATGGTTGTGGGGAATCTGGTAGCAGGGAAACGAATCGCTCAGGCCTGTGGAAGGGATGTCACTCAGCTAGAAGATCATGATCAGGCAAGTAAATCTCTCTCGCTCTCTCTCTCTCTCTCTCTCTCTCTTTCTTTCTGTGTGTGTGTGTGTGTGTGTGTGTGTGTATATAGGCATGGTGGCTTAGTGGTTAGCACGTTCTCCTCTCAGCGCTAGGGATTCCCAGTTCGAATCCCAATCTGGGTGGAGTTTCCACGTTCTCCTCGTTCTCCGGTTTCCTCCCACAGTCCAAAAAACATGGAACTCAATTCAATTCTCCAAATTGCCCCATATAGAGTGTGTCTGTGTGAGTGAGTGTGTGCCCAGCGATAGATTGACGCCCTGTTCTGGGTGTGTCTGCTCAGGACCCGAGACGATCTCCCCTGGATGGGCACGGGGAACCCCCCCCCCTCCTCGCAACCCTAATAGAGGATAAAGCGGAAGATAATAGATGGAGATGCTCTCATTTGCTCTCATTGCTCTAGGGGGATGTATCATGGCTTACCCTGTGTTCTGACCCCAACCATTGAGTTGGAATACTTGTGAGTTGCTTTGGATAAAAGCATCTGCTAAAAGATCAAAAAAGTTTATATATAGCTACCCAGCACATTTAGTTCTGTGGGCGAGACTTCTTGGCACTGCAGTGGCACTTATGACTAAATTCCGGAGCTGTTTATATGTGTATTGTGTTGGTTTGAGTGAATCAGTTGGAAAATCACTGCTGGTCTGTGAAAAAATGTCCAGCCAAAAGATCGCCAGCATCTTATAGGCAGCATCAAACAAACACTGATTAAAGGAGTAATAAAATGAACTGTACAACAACAATTGAGCTACTGTCTCTGATTTTACATCAACAAGTTGGAGCCATGAAGTAGTCGTGTTTAACGGATTGCGGAATAGAGTGAAAACAGTCAGTTTTCTGAAATACGTTTGCCATTGCAGGGTTCTAAAATGCCAGGAAATGAGGAGTTTTAGAAATATTTAAACCAAACAAACACATATTATACCTAAAGAGAAAACCGATTAATGAACGTACTTGCAATGTTACCTGGTGATTTTATTTATTTATTATATACTATATGGAGGACGGCACGGTAGTTTAGTGGTTTGCACGTTCGCCCTTCAGCATTAGGTTCGAATCCCGATCTGGGTGGAGTTACCATGTTCTCCCCCTGTGCGCGTGGGTTTCCTCCGGGTTCTCCGGTTTCCTCCCACAATCCAAAAACATGGATCAAGTCAATTGAGTTCTCCAAATTGTGCCCCATATAGAGTGTGTTTGTGTGCGTGTCTGTGTGAGTGAGTGAGTGTGTGCCCAGCGATGGATTGGCGACATGTCCAGGGTGTATCTGCCCAGCGCCCGAAACGTTCTCCTCTGGATGGGCTTGGGGAACCCCCCACGACCCTAATATAGGATAAAACGGAAGATAATGGATGGATGGATAAATATAAATAATTATTATTGTTTTTTGCTTCTCACTCGCCACCCCATCCAAATCTAAACCCCTCAACCATTTAAGAAAGAAAAGTTTAAGAAAGAAAAATAATAAAATAAAAATAATTAAGTATTAATAGTCCTCTCAAGAGAAAAAAATTAATATTTAAACCAGACCATCTGGCACAAACAGCCACACCAGAGTTAAAATTAAATATTAACCCACACCACATTATTCTATTATAAAATCTATTTCCTAATAAGGGCGGCACGGTGGCTTAGTGGTTAGCAGGTTCGCCTCTCAGCACTAGGGATTCCCGGTTTGAATCCCCATCTGCGTGGGTTTCCTCCGGGTTCTTCGGTTTCCTCCCACAGTCCAAAAACATGGATCAAGTCAATTGATTTCTCCAAATTGCCCCATATAGAGTGTGTCTGTATGAGTGAGTGTGTGCCCAGTGATAGATTGGCGCCCCGTCCTGGGTGTATCTGCCCAGTGCCCGAAACGTTCTCCCCTGGATGGGCATGGGGAACCCCACCGCGACCCTAATAGAGGATAAAGCTAAAGATAATGAATGAATGACTATTTCCCAATATGTTTGTATATGGTTGTTCTACAGTTCCTATATATGCAGGACGTTTTGCAGTGGAGAGCTCAGGCTACACCAGATCACACTCAGTTCCTTCTGCTCAATTCTAAGGTACGCATGCTCTAGCTTTGAATCCTTGCATGAAATAAATGCTGATTTTTTAACTCAAGAGCCTCGTTTGTTTGTTAGGGAGCGGTTGCAAGCAGTGCGACATGTGTCCAGCTTCATAAGCGTGCGGAACGCGTTGCAGTGGCGCTGTTGGAGAGAGGCAGGCTGAATGCAGGAGATCACGTCGCTCTCGTATACCCACCTGGTAAACTTTATGTTTCTCCACCCATGGATTGGGGCTTGTTGTTAAAATGTTTGAATTAGGTTAAAGTGTGGACTGCAGTGGTAGACATTTGTGGTAGAATCAGCACATTGTCATGTATCAAGTATTTTTATTGTCAACTATTTCAATATACACATTTCTGTGCAGTACAGTCTCAGGAGGTGATGCATAGAACACAACACAACCCAAAATGTATGCAAGAGAATATGCGACAAAACAAAACAATATATTCATTCATTATCTTCCGCTTCATCCTCTATTAGGGTCGCGGTGGGGTTCCCCATGCCCATCCAGGGGAGAACATTTCGGGCGCTGGGCAGATAGACCCAGGACAGGGTGCCAATCCATCGCTGGGCACACACTCACTCACACAGACACACTCTATATGGGGCAATTTTGCGAATTCAATTGACTTCATCCATGTTTTTGGACTGTGGGAGGAAACCGGAGAACCCGGAGGAAACCCACGCAGACACGGGGAGAACATGGAAACTCCACCCAGATGGGGATTCGAACCGGGAATCCCTAGCGCTGAGAGGCGAACGTGCTAACCACTAAGCCACCGTGCCGCCCCAAAACAATATACAGTATAATCATTTAAATAAGTTTAATTGCATTTATATTTGTACTATGTTTTATTATTTGTACTTTTTTATTATTGTATTATTACTTTTTTTTTCTTGCTGCTACTGGTTGCATCCATCCACCCACACCCACACCCACACCCACAAACCCACACACCCACACACACACACACAGCGACCCTAATAGAGGATAAATAAGATAGTAAATGAATGAATAAACATTCTAGGTGTTAATGTATAAGTGTAAGTATATTATTTGTTAAGGAGTTTTGGAATAATTACAATTTTAATGAGAGTATTAGCATGACATTAATTGTGCTTGTTTGATCAAAATTGTGTTACTGTTATATGGTGTGTTAAATAATTTGTTAAGACTTAAGTGATATTTTATAGTGTGCTACAGTGTGTCATTGCTTATGTTGTGTTTCTGAGGTTACAGAATATGTCTAAACTGAATAAATGATCTTCTCTTTATTAAAGGTATTGACCTGATTGCAACCTTTTATGGCTGTCTGTATGCTGGCTGTGTTCCAGTTACTGTTCGTCCACCTCATCCTCAGAACCTTGCCACCACGTTGCCCACGGTCAAGATGATTGTTGAGGTAAACCGAAACGAATGGTTCATGTGATTCAGAAAACAGTTTATGATTTATTGGTAAATTATAATGCGGGGAATGATCAATAAAAAATCAATTATAGTAATGAAGGAATACACAGGGTCAGCACTGATATTTAAATAATCTGTGGCATTATCACAATCAGACCTCTTCAACTAATTCAAAACTCTGCAGCCCGACTCATGTTTAACCAGCCCAAGCGAACTCTTGTCACTCCATTACTCACTTCCCTCCATTGGTTCCTGTAGCTGCTGCATTCAGTACAAGTCACTGACTCTGGCATACAGAACCATTTCTGGATCTTCCCCCTCCTACCTTCACTCTATCTTTTCAAAATACACTCCGACTCGTTCACTTCGCTCCAGTGATGATTGCCGCCGAGGAGCTAATTCTCACTCTGTGGCGTTCACCACTGCAAAATGGTGGAACGTTCTTCCCAACTCTGTCCGTAAAGCAGAATCACTAAACGGTTTTAAGAAACTACTGAAGACGCATCTCTTTAACAATTACCTGTTGTAGAAAAAAAAAAAAAAGGGGGAGGGACCGCGGCATCGAATAACAATCAGGTTTGATGTATTTACAGTATAGTTGGTTTTCTTCATGGCTTCTGACTTGTGGTGTTCTCATTTGTAAGTCGCTTTGGATAAAAGCGTCTGCTAAATGACTAAATGTAAATGTAATTATCAGTAATCATGCCTTTTTCATCACAGACTTTTGATTTCAAAATATTTCCAACCTTTATTATGAGTCCCCCACTGAGTCTTGGTCCTCCCAAGGTTTCTTCCTTAAATAACAGCATAACAGGGAGTTTTTTCTTGCCACTGTCGCTTCAGCTTGCTCTTTGGGGGTTTAAAGGTTTTTCATTCTGTAAAGCTGCTTTGTGACAATGTACTGTTGTAAAAAGTAGGGCTGTATTCCTCTACATATTTTCGTAGTCGAATCTGATTCGTCAGATTTTCCCCATAGTCGACTGATAGTCGAATCAGCTAAAATCTTCACCACAAGATGGCGCTATAAGCGTAGTTTTTAAAAAAATATATATTTTTTTATATTTTACTTGTTTTTCTAACAAAAGAAAACCTTTTTTTTTTTTTTTGTTTTTTCTTTTTTTTTTCTAGAAATTAGGATGATTTTATTTGACAAAAGGTTATATATATAACGAAAACAAAGACATTTCATGTAAAAACTAATGCTTAGCAGCAGCCATGGGTACCCCCATGTGGTCAAAATGGTACATTCGACTATGAGGTTCATAGTCGACTACGGTTCTCCGAATCGAATTGTCGAATCAGCGAATATTGCAACTCACCCCTACTAAAAAGCGCTATATAAATAAATTACTTGAACTTGAACTTGACTTTATTATCATGCTGCTGATTGTGAATAATTAGTTTGATTGCTGCCATATAATTAGCTAACGAAACAGGATAAATAGATTAAGAAATTATCCTAATAATTTGCTTTGGGATTATAGGTGCGCACTTTTATTATCTAGTTATTCGTGTGTGTTGATTATGCATTCTGTAAGTTTTATGTCAGTTGGTAAGTATGAACAGACACCATTTTAGAAAATTGGGGCACAAAATGCTGAACTGTATAATTTGCTCACTTTAATATTTAACAGACAAAAGAATATAAACAAATTCAGAATTTGACATCTGCAACACATTCAGAAATAGATGCATTTTTACCGCCAATGGCTTTTTATTAATTTTTTAATTGAAGATACTCATTCATTCATTCATTATCTCCGCTTTATCCTATATATTAGGGTCGCGGGGGGTTCCCCATGCCCATCCAGGGGAGAACGTTTCAGGCGCTGGGCAGATAGACCCAGGACAGGGCTCCAATCCATCGCTGGGCACACACTCACTCACACAAACACACTCTATTTGGGGCAATTTGGAGAATTCAATTGACTTGATCCATGTTTTTGGACTGTGGGAGGAAACCGGAGGACTGTGGGAGAAAACCCACGCGGACACGGGGAGAACATGGAAACTCCACCCAGATGGGGATTCGAACCGGGAATCCCTAGTGCTGAGAGGAGAACATGCCAACCACTAAGAATTGAATTGAATTGAAGATACTGATTGCAGTAATACAAGTGCTAATTGTTCATGCCTACGATATACAAGAACTTGCCTCACAAGACATTCTAGAGATGTGGGTAAAAGATAATGACAAAAAAAAATCTACAAAAAAAATTTAATAACAAACATTTATTGACACATATTTCAGTCATTCTGACAACAGAAGTTGAATTAACTTTTAAGTTTAAATGAAAAACGTAACTCTTTGATGTTTTATACCTTTATACTTTGGGGAGCATGCTTTACCTTCCAACATACGTCTTCGGTACTAACAAGATAAACAAGGTTGTTACGTAAATGAACAAATTACAGTTTCTATTTTATTTTTAAAGTTGACTTAGCCTTTATAAGAAATATTGTTTGTAAGTTTGTATGTTTAAATGTGCTTTACACCACGTGGATGTAGTTGTTTTTTGTAAAGCAGGACGTGTGAATGTTCATATGTGTGTTTTTGTAGGTCAGTAAGTCTGTGTGTATTCTGACCACACAAGCAATAGTGAAGCTCCTGAAATCCAAAGAAGCAGCAGCTGCTGTGGATGTGAGATCATGGCCGGTGGTACTAGATACAGGTACAGAGGAACATGTTAGAACATTTTAATTGGGTTTTGCTTATGCATTAGCATCAACGTTGAGGTAAAAAATAAGATTCAACAAAATGGTCAATATGCTAACTTTATATTACTATAGTATAGCATTATATAATTTATAATACTGTATCTAATACTTTATATAATTTTAATACTGCATAATCTAAAAAAAATAGAGAAACAGTGTTGTACACAAACATATACAGGTAAAAAATATTCAACAATGGATAGTGTTTATGTATTTGTACTGTAGGTGTCACATGTAAATGCAGCAGTTTTCATTCACACATTATCTTCCACACAAACATACAATATGTACAGCAAATTGGCAGCCAATTTGCCTTGAATTCAAGTTTTTTGTCCTGTGGGAGGAAATGGGAAAACCCAGAGGAAACCTACCCACTAAAAGACGAATGTGTCGCCCAGCATTTTTCAGTATATATTAAATTTTTTTGTTATTTATAAACTCAGTAGAGTTTCTGAATAAGGTGACAAGTGTTTCCAGCACTTGATTAATCATATCTTATGACTATACCATGTACATACTTTTATTATTGCTTTTAAGTCATAGTAACTATTGGTTTTTTTTTTTCTTGATAACAGATGACCTGCCTCGAAAGAAACTCTTACACATGTACAAACCATCATCACCAGAAACGCTGGCTTATCTGGACTTCAGTGTGTCTACCACTGGCATTCTTGCTGGGGTGAAGGTATTATTCATTTATCTTGGATCTAATAGATTTGCTAGAGTGTACAGGTGGTTCCAGAGATCAAATAAATCATTATATTTTAGATCATATTTAAGATCATTTAAACACCCCAGCCTGGGTTAAAGTCAAGCCTTATTCGTAGCCACACCAACATTTCCTAAAGGTTGTTAATTACAGTAAATTGTTGATTTACTTCACGTCAGTCAGCTGATTTGGAGGAAATAAAGAAAAGTCAACAACTTTATTGACTTTTTCAGATTGAAAGACAGATATCCAGCTCCACCTTTTTTCTTATAATGAACACATGTGCCAGCTGTCAATTTGCAACCTTGTCTTTATTTTAGCAGTGTTCCATAAAAAATAAAAATGTCATTAAAAAATTAAACCTTTACATGTGCAATAGACCCCATACATACAGCTTTTGTCAAATCATGTATGTCTGCACCATCTTATATTGTTTATATTATTGCTCTTTCACCTACAACAAAACAGATGATCTGCCTCAAAAGAAACTCTTACACATGTACAATCCACCATCACCAGAAACGCTGACTTATATGGACGAATGGTGTTAAGATATTATTCGTTCATCTTGGATCTGATAGATTTGCTAGAGTGTGAAGGCGGTTCCAGAGATCAAATAAAACATTATATTTAAGATCATTTAAACAGCCCAGCTTTGGTTAAGGTTTAACTCAAGCCTTATTCGTAGCCACACCAACATTTCCTAAAGGTTGTTAATTACAGTAAATTGTTGATTTACTTCATGACAGAAATAAAGAAAAGTCAACAAATTTATTGACTTTTTGAGATCGAACGACAGATATCCAGCTCCACCTTCTTTCTTATGATCAACACAGATAGGCCAACATGCAACCTCGTCTTTGTTTTAAGGCTGGTACACAAAAAAATAAGAATGTCATTAAAAAACTAAACTTTACTTATGCATGGACCCCATACACACAGCTCTTGTTAAGTCATGTATATCTGCACCATCTTATAAAACACATTATTAATATTTTAACTGCACCTACCCCTTCAATTTTAAAACAATTTTCTAAACTTTTTTTAAATACCCTTCATTATATTTAGAGTAACGTTTTTTTTTTTATTATTATTTACATGAAAAAAATCAATTGCAATCAGTCAGAACTTAAAAAACCTGAAAATACTGAAACAGCTTGCATGCCTGCATATCTTATTTAAGCTTCTGCATGAAGCCATAAGACTCTGACCAGTTTTGAGATCATATATTTAGATTGCAGAAGTTCTAAAAGACACAATGTGTTGTGTGGAGCTCCTCACACGTTTTCTCTTTCCATACTTTCATTAGGTTGCATTATAAATCATCATAGATTATGATTTTATTCTTGTACAGATGCAATGTATAGGGGTTTCTTCCAGTTCCACCATATCTGTAATTAGGTTTAATATATGTTAAAAGAAAAACTCGATTTGTGAAACCTCACCTCAGTTGCAAGAATATTCTAGGGGCTAATGATGAAACTCATGTCAATTAAATGTTGTTGACATCACATGCTCAGTTCTGATGGAGAGAAACTGCTTTTATTAATGACTGAACTAATTCACTTTATCTATTAACAACCAAATTTTTTTAATTGACATTTATTATACACACAGTTTATATTTTAGTGTCCTACACGTCAATGCAGTCCATCTGCTCAAGAGGGATGTGTTCTCTACTGAGCCTTGGTCTTTAAATGAGACAAATACAAGGCATATAATCTCATTTTAGGGTGTTCTTAGGGTGTTGGGCTATCATAAATTCCATGTCCACTAATGTTACCAATTTGGGTCCTTGAGCAAGACCCTTCATCCTCATTGCTCCAGGAATGCTGTGGTTAGCCCTGTGCTTGCTTAGCAAGTCGCTTTGTATAAAAACGTCTGCTAAATGACCAAATGTAATTGAATGTAATGTACAAGGAGTTTTTCCTTAAAGCCTATAATTATAGTGTAATTCAAGACAAATAAAGTGTGTGTGAGTGTGTGTGTGTGTGGGGGGTTCATTTGCATATGTAAACATGTACATGTGTGACTATGTTATATTTAATTTAACTTTTATTTACTTTTATTTATATTATTCTTTTATTCATTCATTATCTTCCGCTTTATCCTCTATTAGGGTCGCGGTGGGGTTCCCCATGCCCATCCAGAGGAGAACGTTTCGGGCGCTGGGCAGATACACCCAGGACAGGGCGCCAATCTATCGCTGGGCATATTTATATTATATTATATATAATAAAAATTAATTACATTTTATATATCCTGTTTTTTTTAGATGTCCCATACTGCCACCAGTGCCTTGTGTCGCTCTATTAAGTTGCAGTGTGAACTTTATCCCTCGCGGCAGATCGCCATCTGTCTGGACCCCTACTGCGGCCTCGGCTTTGCCCTCTGGTGTCTCTGCAGGTGAGGGTCTATTCACAGACTCATATACAACCTCTATGCATTAGAATCTCAAAAAAACTACACACATATGTATGTTTACAGTGTATATTCAGGACACCAGTCCATCCTGGTTCCTCCTCTGGAGCTGGAGAGTAACGTGTCCGTGTGGCTGTCAGCTGTGAGTCAGTACAAAGTCCGCGTTACCTTCTGCTCATACTCTGTGATGGAAATGTGCACCAAAGGCCTGGGTTCCCAGACTGAAGCATTGCGGGTCAGTCCATCTCATATCCAACCTGCTGTTTATCCATTTACCACACTACCCACATATATACCACAAATATTCTGGCAGAAATTTGGACAAGTCCACAGAAATAAACCTTACATTGATATACATTTCTAAATATTAGGGTGTCAACAACATGAAAACTACAAGAACAACCATATAAAGCGTAAACATTACATTATTACTTACATTAAAGCAATAAGGCACAAGAGTTGTGTGTATTATTGTTATTAAATCCCTAGAAAAAGGTGTTGCCAGTTAAGTGAAGTACAGTTACACCTCTTTTCCATGATTTTTAAAAAATAACACAACCTCGAGTGCCTTAATGCTTTTATGAAACTGTTATAAAAACACTATACTATAAATACAAAATTTCATTCATAAATGTGTATATTTTAAATGTGATGTAATGTAGTCCAGTTTTGGCAGTGAACGTTGATCGCTGAGTAACGGAATACAGGTTTAGTGCTCATCAGGAATCAACTCGCTGTTTATATTACTCTGTATTTCCATTTATTGTCCATAATTTCACATAATTTTCTGCCATGTTAACAAGCTTCAGGCATTGATGCGAATATGAAGCGCACAGAGGTATGAATTAGTGTCTAATAATGCCACAGCTGGACATACAGTATGGCCAATCAGATTTAAGAACTGGAAATAAAACCCATTTTACAATAAGTAACTACTAACACATTAGTTTTAAAAAAGTCTCAAATCTTTTTTAGTTTTATCTTTTTGTCTTTAGGGTTTTAATGATGTATTGGCTGAAATTGTGCTGCATTTTCAATTTAGCCTTAGACTTTGCTAACTGTTCACATTTCTGTGTGCATCTTCAGTTGCGGAATATCAACCTGTCATGTGTACGAACCTGCATGGTGGTGGCTGAGGAGAGACCCCGCATCGCTCTTACTCAGTCCTTCTCTAAAATCTTCAAGGATCTAGGACTTTCTCCTCGAGCTGTCAGCACCACTTTCGGCTGCAGAGTTAATGTAGCTATCTGCCTTCAGGTGAGGAAGTCTAAGGTTATGCTGATGAGGTAATTAATTATAAACTGGGATTTTATGCATTACTGATCTAATATGCGGTTGTTTACATATACAGCATTTAGTTGATGCCTTTATTCAGCCAATGGACAGTCCAACATGGTTGGACATGGACATGGTTGTGACAGTCCAAGCACTAAACTTTTGCGTCCAGTGGTGTAATTTCAGTAGCTGAAATTAGGTTATTTTCTAAAACCGTAGCTGATTTTGTTGATTTATGTCTTCTAATGTATGTTTTTGTATGTCTCTGTGTTTTTGTTTGTGTGTTTGCATGTGTGTTTATGTGCTTCTTTACCTTTATGTCACTCCGTCAGCCCAACAGACTGGGAAACTTTACCGATCAGGTACAACCTGTGTAACAGGAACACCTGCCTCCATTTTTATTTTTTTATTTTTTATTAATTATGTTCGTGTGCGTGCATGCCATGCGTGAGTGTATGTGCGTAAGTGTGTGTCCGTGAGTGTATGTGCTTGAGTGTGAGTGTATATGCAAATGAGTGTGTGTGTGTGTGTGTGTGTGTGTGTGTGTGTGTGTGTGTGTGTGTGTGTGTGTTTGTGTGTGTCTAGCTGTGGTCTAGTTTTTTTTTTTTTTTTGCAAGTTGCAAATCATAAGCTGCTTTGATGCTTTTTGCACGATATCTGATTTAGTACAGAATGTATGGCATCCGATTTATTGCTGTTGATGTGTTTCTTTCACTTGGTATGAAAATATAAATATAGGTGGGATAAAATAGCACTAGTTTTTTTTTTTTTTTTTAATATATTTTTTTTTTTAATAAATCCCTTATGAGATATAAATTAAACATTTAATCAATAGACAATTGAACACTATTGCTCTTCATATTTTTGCATTTTTTATTTAAATAACTCATATGTTGCTCAATAATTTAAAATATATGAGTATAGATACAAATGATGACGTGTTCAAATTTATCTGTCTTGCGATTTACTCTGAACAGTTGCCCTGTCACTGCAGGTCATTTAGCAAATGCTTTTATCTAAAGTAACAAGTATCTCAACTTGTTGGTTGTGGTCAAAACACAGGGTCAGCCATGATACAGCCCCCTGAAGCAAGAGACCACATTGGTAACTTCAGTGGGCCTAGGATTTGAACCCACAACCTTCAGATTGATAGCCCAACACCCTAACTGAGCTATCACACCCTGTGTCAAACAATCCCAAGTCAAACCATTTGATTTGCTCCAAGGAATAAAAGACCAGGGTCCCTGTTTTCTGATTCAAATTTGGATTTTTATTGTTTTGTTCAGTTTTCATTTTCATTTTAGTTTTTGATGCTTATCCAGCTCAATTTTGGAGGTTGCAGAAACGTCTTGTTCTGTGCACAGCTTGTCTGAGCTTGCTGCAGCTCTTTCTCTCTCCCTCTCCCTCTCTCTCTCTCTCACTCTCTCTCTCTCTCATAGTAATCTTGTGATATTCTTATTGAGTTACTTATCATCAGTTTATCGTTGATAAACCACTTTGACTAAAGTCAATTTATTTCGGCTTCTTAATAATGACCTTTGTTGGATAGCTGAGTAGCTGTCCTCTAAACAATAATTAGCATTTTCCTCCGGAAACTTGTTTACTCAGGTAAAGTTTGTTTTGGTGGCGTTTTGCTTCCGTTTTTGTGATTTGGGAGAGGACTTCTGTACTCATCATGGCATGTCGCTGCTATCTCCAGTGTCATGGCACACAAGAATTTAAAATCCACTTGCCTCAAAGACTTACCATGAACATGATGAAGCTGAATATAATTTTTATTGTCAAATGTGTTTGACATTTAGTGACCTTATTTACAAAACATACTTTAGACCCTTCTGATTCATGGAATTTCTTAGTAGTAATATGTTCACATGTTGTACACGGAACAGATTTTATTAACTTTAAAAGCACGTTCACTATTTCTCACCAAATTTTGCATATTTGGGGAAAGAAGGTCAATTATGAAACATTTCACAAAAAGGATTTTTATGTTGAAATCTAAAAGAGTCCATACTTTCTTGCGTAGTTGTTCATGTTTCTTATCTCTGCATGTATGTATAAAAATATACATATGAAAAAAATAAAATATGAAAAGGCCTTAAGTGTATTATTCTTATGCAGGGCACTAAATGCTTTAGCAATAATATTCCATCCATCCATCCATTATCTTCCGCTTTATCCTCTATTAGGGACACGAGGGGACATCAAGGGGAAAACGTCTCTGGCGCCGGGCTCTATCTAGGGACACTCTATATGGGGAGGGAACAACTCAATTGTGTACCTTAATGACCTTATCTGTTACAGTCCTTGATATGGAGCCAAAATAGTGGTTTAACATTAATTATTCTTCTAATATTTTTAGGTATAGTGAGGGAAGCTCACATTGTTTACTTTGTAAATTAGGATGATAGAAAGTTGTAATTAGTCAGTGTCTTAGACTTAATCAGTTAATCAGTTCGCACATGTGCTACTCTTGAAAGCCTACAAGTCTGTACTATCAATCATCAACAGTGCTTGGGCTGCTTATATCGCTGCCATTTTTATTTCGAACCCCATGCTGTTTTTCATCACCTGCTCAAAGACTTCCTCAATATCTCAGATACATAAAATTTTTCTAAAAGAGGACAATGTATCACTATTGACTTTTTTTATTCTATTAATTCATTATTCATTGTTTTGTATAAATTATGATCCAGTATTGTTTATAATATAGATGATACTTTACATGGGGAGGTCAATGAGGGCATATTTCAAACAGTGTTGCATTGAATTAGATGACATTTAAATGTGTGTTCGTCAATTGCTACTGCAGTTTGATTCCACCGCTAAGCGCTTAACAAAATACACACAGCTTGTGTGTATTTTATGGTTTATAGAAAATGTAAGTGTTACTTGCCTCATGCATCTTGTTGTGTATTGTGCTCATTGTTGTGCTAGTCTGGTAAAGCAGTTGTGAACCACACTGACCACAGTTTCTACTGACGTCAAAAGTATGTTTTACGTCAATACTCTGTACATTTGCAAAAACTTCACAAGTTATTGCATGTAAATAAAAAAAAAAAACAATTCTATAAATATCCTTCTATTTTATATCATATATGTTATTATCATTTAGTGATGCAACCCCTCAGAAAACAAATGAGTTATTGATGATGTTGCTGCAATGATGCAGTAAAGTTAAAAATGAATATATATAAGACACAAAGTATATATATACATATATACATATATATATATATATATATATATATATATATATATATATATATATATATATAATGCATATATTACCTGTCAATCATTATTCCAGTCAACATTGAACATTTAACATTTGTACCAGTTCAATCAGTGTTGAACTCAGCAGGACTTATGCAAAAAAAAAAAAGAAAAAAAATTTGTATTTGGTTGCAATAGGGCGGCACGGTGGCTTAGTGGTTAGCACGTTCGCCTCTCAGCGCTAGGGATTCCCGGTTCGAATCCCCATCTGGGTGGAGTTTCCATGTTCTCCCCGTGTCCGCGTGGGTTTCCTCCGGGTTCTCCGGTTTCCTCCCACAGTCCAAAAACATGGATCAAGTTAATTGAGTTCTCCAAATTGCCCCATATAGAGTGTGTATGTGTGAGTGAGTGTGTGCCCAGCGATGGATTGGCGCCCTGTCCTGGGTCTATCTGCCCAGCGCCCGAGACGTTCTCCCCTGGATGGGCATGGGGAACCCCACCGCGACCCTAATAGAGGACAAAGCGGGAGATAATGAATGAATGAATGAATGGTTGCAATAGCTCACAGTGCACAATAAGTGACAAACATACCCAAACTAGCATTCCTCATACACACACACACACAGACACACCTGTAAACATTGACGGTTATGCAATTTGCAGATTGTATTTAATAAAGTGCTAGTGCGATACTGTAATGGATAGTTAAATAGGTGAGAATGATAGAAGACTGGTTGAGAGTGTTGAGAATGAGTCCAGAAGTAGTGTTTTAATGTTCCGCTGTTCATTAGTGTGATGGCGTGTGGAAAAAAGCTTCTCCGTAATCTGGGGGTCTTGATCCTCAACTGACTGAACCGCCGGCCTGAGGGAAGATACCGGAACAGGTGATGTCCAGGGTGTGATGGATCACGGACGATGTTCTCTGCCTGCTTCCTGGTTCTGGCCGTGTGCAGGTCTGGTAGGGAGGGTAGCTTTACGCCAATGGTTCTCTCTGCAGACCTGATGATGCGCTGTAGTCTTTGGGTGTCGTGTCTGAGCTGCCCCACACTGTGAAGGATGCGGTGAGGACAGATTCTGTGGTGGCGGTGTAGAATTGCACCATCAGCTCCTTGGGCAGGTTGAACTTCCTCAGCTGATGCAGGAAGTACAGCCTCTGCTGAGCCTTCTTGATGGTGGTGCTGATGTTATGTTCCCATTTCAAGTCCTTTGAGATTATTGTTCCCAGGAACTTGTAGGAGCCCACCGCCATTACAGTACTGTTGAGGATGGTGAGTGCTGGAAGGGTTGGAGGGCTTCTACTTCTACTTGAAGTCTACTCTCATCTCCACTGTTTTGGCTGTGTTCAGCTCCAGGTTGTTGTGGTTGCTCCAGAGGACCACCTGCTCCACAACCCGTCTGTAGGCAGACTCGTCACTGTCCCTGATGAGACCATATATATATATATATATATATATATATATATATGGAATAATGATTGACAGGTACTATATGCATAAAATATATATACTATGTGTCTTACATAATGATCTGATTTATAAGGAGTAGTCCATCTTTATCCGGGTTAGAAGTATATCTGTTCTTGATTTTTAAGATTGCTATTAATGTGGGTTACTATAAAAAGTTTTTTTCAATCTTGCTTGTATTATTATTCTATCGGGCGGCAGAGTGATGCAGGTTTTAACGCGTCTTCCTCACAGTTAAATGTTCTCTGGGTTGCAGTGGGTGCAAACAAAGGTGCTTCCTGTGTCTGTGTAGGTCACGATCGAACACTCTGTGTCCCTTGTTTTTGTTCCCCATTTCAAAGACAAGCAAATTGACAATACTGAAATATAATTTCTAAAAGTTCCTGTCAGGAAATACTCAAAAATGCTGTCTAGACTGTGTTCTAAATAATAAGGCATATATTTTCTCATATTTTCCAAAATTACCTAGATGAATTGCAGTCATTGTAATTTTCCAGTCATCAACTATTAGAGTACAATTGAAAGGTTTTTGAACAAATTGCCAAAGATAACAGTATATTTTAAACAAATTAAACATTCAAAATGCATGTTCCAAATAATTATGCACAGCAGAGTTTTCTACCTTTTCATTTTTATAAAGAACAAAAAATGGTCATTTGTGAAATGATAACCATTAGCAGGTTATTACAAACTGAAATCAAACAGTTTTCAAGTCAAAACTTTATTCTAGGTGATGTTACATTTGCACAAAGGACCCCTTGTTTGAAAGGAGTGTCTGAACTCGCTGGAGTTTGTCAGGTTTTGGATGGGATCTGCTTCGATTGTTTTGCATGAGGACATAATTCCCTCTCAGAGCTGTTGCTTAGATGTGAACTGCCTCCCACCATCATAGGCACTCCTTTTGATGATGCTCCTGAGGTTCTCAATGGGATTGAGGTCAGGGGAGCATGGGGGCCACGCCATAAGTTTGTCCCCTTTTATTTCCATAGCAGCCAGAGATGCAGATGTGTTCTTTGCAGCATGACGGTGCATTATCATCCATGCATTATGGATACATCATCTTTACCCCTTCAGGGATCCTAAAGGGGCGACAATCTTTCTCCCCATGATTGCAGCCCAATACATTACCCCATGACCTACATAATGTTTGTTTAGTTTCTCAAACAGCACTTCCTGCCATGGTTCAAGAAGAAGATGCATGCATTTTGCAGCAAGATCATTTTCATGCATGATAATGCACCGTTTCCTGCTGCTAAGTATACATCTCCATCTCTGGCTGCTATGGGCATAAAAGGGGATAAACTTTATTCACCTAGAATAAAGTTTTAACTTGAAAACTGTTTGTTGATGACCAAAAAAATTACCATTTTTTATTATTTATAAAAATGAAAACTCTAGTAGAAAACTCTGCTGTGCCTAATAATTTGGAACATGCATTTTGAGTGTTTTATTTATTTTTTAATATGTTATCATTGGCAGTTTGTTCAAAATCCTTTGAATTGTACTCTATTAGTTGATGACTGGAAAATTACAATGACTGCAATTCATATAGGTAATGCACAGTGTAGACTCTCAAAAAAAGAAAAAAATAGCACTTAGCACTGCACGCCCCCTTTATTATGTTATAGATAAATATATATTGGTGATTATTATTTGTAGTAATTTTCTTGTTTCGCCACAAACATTTTAATATCAGGTCTTTGAATGATTAAAGTTAAATTTTTTCCATACAGGGTACAGCAGGTCCTGATCCCACCACTGTTTATGTGGACATGAGAGCACTACGTCATGATAGGTAAATAAAAAACTCCCCAATGTCAATTTAATTGTCTAATAATGAATCTCTTTGTGCTTAAAGTCATTTTAACTAAGGACGGTATTTCAGTCTTTTGTTGCTTTACTTTTTTGTTTAACTTGATTTAAGCCTTAAGTGCCATTATCAAATCAATATAACAGAAAACAATATTTGATAAAGATTAATATTGTTTGTTCAACCAATAATAACAATTTGAAAGTATTTGGACAGGTCACATGATAAAGGATAATGCCTGTTGAACAGTTGTCATGTTGGTGTTTGGTGAATGTTTAGCTTGATGGAGTTAATTTACCAGTATTATTATTTGATTAAAATTATTATTTGATTATTCGTGAAGTTATAATGTTTATTGATTAAAGTCCAAATAAAAAAATTGATATTTTAATAAATGATGGAATTTAATGAGGGTTGCACTCTGATGACACAAGTTGTTTACATGAGGACATTTTGCAGAAGCTTTTATCCAAAGCAACTTACAAGTGGTTTACCTCTCATCCAACATCAGTTTCTGAACAAATGTAGTGCTGTATAAATAGGCAGCTGTTAGAGCTGTAAAAGTAAGACCAACTTCCAAGAATGGACTGTCATTAAAGTTTTTAAATGTGCAATGTGTAAATGTTCTGATACATTTCTCAATATCTTGTTTTCTTTTTTTTCTAGTCTTTAACTTTTTAAAACTTTTTAGTTGAGCTGTGCCCTTTCTAAACATGCTCGTAGAAAGAGTTTTGGTTTATATTTTTTGCCGTGAAAATACTTTTTTCTTTCTGCAATGTTCTCTCTATGTAGGTATGTAATTGTATTTTATAGTATTAGTATGTAATTGAGGGCAGGACGGTGGCTTAGTGGTTAGCATGTTCTCCTCTCAGCACTAGGGATTCCCGGTTCGAATCCCAATCTGGTTGGAGTATCCATGTTCTCCGCGTGGGTCTCCTCCGGGTTCTCCGGTTTCCTCCCACAGTCCAAAAACATGGATCACGTCAATTGAATTCTCCAAATTGCCCCATATAGAGCGTGTCTGTGTGAGTGAGTGTGTGCCCAGCGATGGATTGGCGCCCTGTCCTGGGTGTATCTGCCCAGCGCCCGAAACGTTCTCCCCTGGATGGGCATGGGGAACCCCACCGCGACCCTAATAGAGGATAAAGCGGGAAATAATGGATGGATGGATAATATGTAATTGTTGTGACCAAGAACTGTTAAAGTGTATTTGATACGGGTTTTATTGAAGGCTAATTTCTTGTTTTAATCTTTTTAATATGATGAATTGTCTTCCTGCTACAGGGTGAGGTTGGTTGAGCGAGGCTCACCGCACAGTCTTCCCTTGATGGAGTCTGGAAAAGTAAGAAAATGACCTACTTTAATATCCTGTTCTTCATATCAACGTTTTTCATCTATATATTAATTATTTTCATATTTAGATCCTGCCAGGTGTGAAAGTTATCATCGCACACACAGAGACAAAAGGACCACTGGGAGACACACATCTTGGAGAAGCAAGTGTCCTCCTCATAACGTAACATTTTATATGTAGCAGTTAAATGTTAGCCTGAAAGTGCATTTTTTGTGGTCTTTAAACAGATCTGGGTTAGCAGTCCTCACAATGCTACAGGATATTACACGGTGTATGGAGAGGAGGCGCTACATGCAGATCACTTCTGTACCAAACTGAGTTTCGGTGATACACAGACAGTTTGGGCACGAACAGGCTACCTGGGCTTTTTACGCAGGACTGAACTTACTGACGCCAGTGGAGGTAAAGCGAGCACACAACGGGATCAAGACACTTTGTTATTCATACTATTTAATTAACACTTCATTAAATGGGACGTGCACAGCACGAGGCTCAGCATCTTACCAGTTTTCCCAATATAGTCTTTATTTTGGTAGCCGTTCGCTGCGTTTTCACTCATTTCACTTGTGCGAATTGTTATACTTATATGTAAATACTCTATCTTGCACTTATGGTAAGATGTAACTGCATGCTGTTGGCATTATCTATCATCAAAAAATTTGCCTAAAAAGTTATCTACAATTTACTCCCAAAAAAGAAAAAATAGCAGGACTACAAAATGATAATTCATGAATAGTTAAGTAAGTATTATTGAATTAATTTTTACCCAGCGATGGATTGGCGTCCTGTCCTGGGTGTATCGGCCCAGCGCCCGAGATGTTCTCCCCTGGATGGGCATGGGGAACCCCACCGCGACCCTAATAGAGGATAAAGCAGGAGATAATGAATGAATGAATTAATTAATTAATTTTTACATAAAATTCATTTCCATCCACAGTGTTTGTACAGTATAAAAAGTATGCCACTGTTAAAATACTTCCAATTCATGACTTAAAGGGGTGTGTGTGTGTGTGTGTGTGTTGCAGAACGGCATGATGCATTGTATGTGGTGGGATCACTGGATGAGACATTGGAGCTCAGAGGGATGCGCTATCACCCCATCGACATTGAAACCTCAGTCATCAGATCTCACAAAAGCATTGCTGAATGGTAAGAAAGCACTTTAACTGGGTAGAGTCGTCACCTTATGGCAAAAAAAGTCCTGTATTTGTGTTGAGTTTGCATAAACATTAGGCAAATAAAGGTTCATTGGTCAGTCAAATTCCTCCAAATCAGACTGACCCTCTCACGCCTTTATAAACCCTGTTCACAGTCATGCTGCAGCAGAAAAGATGCATGTACAAACTTAATAAGCACACTAAATGCATGGCAAAATGCTTATTTCTTTACAAAATGTAAATAGAACTGATTAAAACACATACTTTCAGTTATCAGGAGGCGTGTTACCACACATTTGAGCATGTAGTGTACTGAAGTGACCCTTGGTGTGAAATGTGTTTGTCTGTGTGGGTCCCCTTTGATGGATTGCAACATATCCTGAGGTTTTCCTTGCATATCCAGTGAGCCATGGAGTGCGCTTCAGTAAACCCGTGGTCCAAGAACAACCAGCATAAAAAATAATCTAAATACACTTCATATAAAAAAAATGGTTCATTTTTTTGGATTTATGGTTTATGTGATGCCTTTGTTGAGTCCTTGTATGTTGATAGCTAAAAGTAATCTGCCATCATCACCAAGTTCAGAAATAGCGGCAGCGGTATAGAATGGATGATACTTGGAGTGAAACTGAGGGCAATAGATGGTAATTAATAAAGCAGTAGAAAGGGAGTGCAAAACCTTGAGCAATATGTACATACAGCAATATTTTGGAAAATAAATCCCTAAAAGGATGAAACAATGCTCAACATATAGCTTAACTCAACCATAAGGGTTATTTTTTTTTTATATTGACAAGGTTTTTGTATAATATATTTTAGACACGGGCGGCACGGTGGCTTAGTGGTTAGCACGTTCGCCTCTCAGCACTAGGGATTCCCGGTTCGAATCCCCATCTGGGTGGAGTTTCCATGTTCTCCCCATGTTCTCCCCATTCTCCCGCGTGGGTTTCCTCCGGGTTCTCCGGTTTCCTCCCACAGTCCAAAAACATGGATCAAGTCAATTGAGTTCTACAAATTGCCCCATATAGAGTGTGTCTGTGTGAGTGAGTGTGTGCCCAGCGATAGATTGGCGCCCTGTCCTGGGTCTATCTGCCCAGCGCCCGAAACGTTCTCCCCTGGATGGGCATGGGGAACCCCACCACGACCCTAATAGAGGATAAAGCGGAAGATAATGAATGAATGAATTAACATTTTAGACACATTTATACCAAATAAATCAATGATTTGACTCAAAATATCAACTTAAAGCATTTCATGTCTTTGGAGCAATGTGAATCACAGCCTTTTAATACAAAGAAACATCATAGTTAGGGTGTGGTAGCTTAGTCTTTTGGGTGTTGTGCTGTTGTATAGTATGGGTGCGCTGAAGTTTCCAATGTGGCTCCTTTACCCTCATTGCTCCAGGGGCCTGTTTGTTACAATGTGTTCTGAGTTTGGATGCTTGTAAGTGGCTTTGGATAAAAGCATCTTCTAAATGACCAAATCCAAATGTATTGTTAGCCATTCATAATTTTAAACTATTATTGTGTGATGATGTGCATGATTGTTTTCCCGTGCAGTGCCGTATTCACGTGGACTAACTTGCTGGTGGTGGTGGTGGAGCTGGAGGGCTTAGAACAAGAGGCTCTGGACCTCGTTCCTCTCGTGACCAATGTGGTTCTGGAGGAGCACTACCTGATCGTGGGAGTGGTGGTGGTGGTCGACCCCGGCGTGATTCCCATCAACTCACGCGGCGAGAAGCAGCGCATGCACCTGCGCGACGGCTTCCTCGCCGATCAGCTCGACCCCATTTACGTAGCCTATAACATGTGAGCTCAGGAGATGGACGCTTCTTCTGCACATGATGAATGAACTATGCAGTGTGTGTGTGTGTGTGTGTGTGTGTGTGTGTGTGTGTGTGCACATGTGTGAGCATGTGTGCGTTTTCACCAGGGAAGACTGTTACAGTACAGTAACCAACACCTGCATTTCACCATTTCATACAGAAAAAAAACAGTGACAGCCATTGCCGTGTTTGCTTTTCCTGTTAGACATCAGTGCTGGGATCTTCGCAAAGAGAAAATGGTGAGGTTCTGAACAATTACACTAAGTAACGGTACCAAGCTGATCGCTCTTTTCCACAAATATGTGGGCTCGTTCCGTGCTTTTGGATCCAGAAGTGTAATTTGTGCCTTTTATTATGTTCTGCTTTTTATCGAACTTACTTTTTTTAAAATGGACAATGTAAATATGAGTCACCGCTGTTAGCTATTTTAGTGTTTATATGTAAGTATTATGTATAATATCTATCTTTATTTATTTCTCATGCTATATAGACTTTCTGTCCCAGCGTCCTCATACAGACAGTTTACAATCTGTGTGGGTTGTAAAGTAAATATAAAAAAAAACACTTGAATCATACATAATACTAATATATATACACTGAAACATCTAACACCATAAATTAAATCCAAATTGTCATCGGGATATGTTTTTTGTGATGGTAAATTCACTTTTAAACTATTTTACATTCCTCTATATTATAAAATGATGACATCTATCACTCAATGTTTGAAGCAAATGAAGACTTGTTTTATTCATCAACCATTACAACTTAAAGAAAAAACAACTTAAATCATTTAAAACAATGATCGTAAGTGTTGCACACCAGTCAGGCTTTTGATATTTATTCTATATTCAGACTTTTATCTCCGGTCTGGCTAAACGCTTCATACAATTGGCAGGCTTGGGAATGTGCATTTTTTTTTTACGGCTGCTTAAGCACTTCTGCTGAATGTTTTTCACTGATGACTCTTTCCCTCTTTTCCTGTACCTCGAAATTATTCAAGCAGATATTTGCCATCTGGTTTGTGTGAAAGAATCAACTGGGTATTTCCATCTGTAAAATGGAGCTTTGCCAATCTCTTTGTGTTGCGATCGGAAAAGGGTGGTGGGGTGGTGGTTGTGCGGCCACATAAGAAGTGAATACAGAGGTGAAGAACAACAAGTACTGTACAGTACAAAATATAAAATAATATTTTAGTATAATTAAACAAACCCATCTCCAGCTAAAGTTACTACTGGCTTGTCTAAAGCTTTGTATTGTTAACAAAATCTCTAAAATAAAAATGCAACAGTAACATAAAAGACACCTAATTATGCTCTACTCAACAAAAATGTCAGCACCCTGATCAACACCCACAGCTTTCATTCATTCATTCATTCATTCATTCATTATCTCCCGCTTGATCCTCTACTAGGGTCGCGGTGGGGTTCCCCATGTCCATCCAGGGGAGAACGTCTTGGGCGCCGGGCAGATAGACCCAGGACAGGGCGCCAACCCATCGCTGGGCACACACTCACTCACACAAACACACTCTACATGGGGCAATTTTTTGAGAATTCAATTGACTTGATCCATGTTTTTGGACTGTGGGAGGAAACCGGAGAACCCGGAGGAAACCCACGCAGACATGGGGAGAACATGGAAACTCCACCCAGATGGGGATTCGAACCTGAGCTGAGAGGCGAACGTGCTAACCACTAAGCCACCGTGCCGCCAACCCACAGCATAATTACTTCTAATTATTGGGGAGAAAACAAATTAACATGTTCTAATCTGAGCAAATGGCTATTCATTTTTTTATTCATTATCTTGGGGGGGGGGGTGGTGTTTCAGGCACTGGGCAGATACAGTGGCAATGACAGTTTAGAGCAGTCATTTAACCTTGAATCTATGCTTTTGAACTGTGCGAGGAAACCCACACGGACACGGGGAGAACATGGAAACTGGAATTCAAACCTGGATCCCCAGCGCTGAGAGGCGAATGTGCTAAACACTTAGCCACCGTGCCGCCCATGGGAACGAATGTTGAATGTTGTATATTTAAATGAACAATTACTATAAATTCAACTAATTTTAATTATGGAGTGGGGGATTTGAGGGTGAATTATTATTTTATTTTTTAAACTGGAGTAAGTTCAGCAATGCCATAAGTGAATACGACTTTATTAATATAATGTTATATTAATATTTTAACATATTAATACTCAACAAAACGTGATTTAAGCAGAGGTGTCTTTTGCATAATACATTTTGTGAGCATAAATCTTTTCATGAATAGTGAAAGCTGTAACTATTTTTGTGGAAGAGTGATATCAGGCTTTCCTTGCGTAATTTGAGTAGTAAGTTAACATTGTAAAGCACTTTCATGTAAACCTTCTCTGTGCTGAGACTCTTGAGAGATTTGTCGGGAATTTCTCAGAGCACGGATAAAGGTTTCACATTAGTGTGGTTTGGGTTTCATACTAAATCAATAATTATGTGGATTTTAGGGCAGAGCTTATTTTCATTAATAATGCAATAAGAAGATTGCTGTGGTAGTTTCACTGCTGCAGTGATTTTTATTCGAGACCATTTACATTTTTTCACTTGCTTACACATGTCTTCACTAAAAACCTAAAATAATATTTGTGCATGTCGATTTATCATAAAATAAGAACCTGGAAATAAGAATTTGGATCTTGAGACAAATGGGAGGAATGGAACAAGATGGTTTGTACAGATAATGGACTGTGTGATTTCATACAAGAAAAATGCCACTGTGTAAAATAGCACTGTGGCATTGGGAAATAATGGGTGGAGCCTGTAGTATTCTAATTATCTCTCTCTTCCAGAACAGTGTAAAGGGACCTGAAATGAAGTGAGGGGAGAGTCTGGAGGTACTGAAGTCAGTATGTTTGTGTATGCCAGAAATCCACCTGATCCCTGTGTCACACTTTTGGGCTTCGTCACCAGTGTAATAAGGTCGTGTGTGTGATGGGGATTAGGTAGATTTTGTATATACACAAGGCTTTATTGCCAACAATATTGTAATTACAGCTTAGAAACACACAGAAAATAATCTTAATTTCCTAAACAGCCATTGTTTACAGTATAATATAGGAGGTATAATTGTAATCGGCGGCACGGTGGCTTAGTGGTTAGCACGTTTGCCTCTCAGCTCTAGGGATTCCCGGTTCGAATCCCCATCTGGGTGGAGTTTCCATGTTCTCCCCGTGTCTGTGTGGGTTTCCTCCGGGTTCTCCGGTTTCCTCCCACAGTCCAAAAACATGGATCAAGTCAATTGAATTCTCCAAATTGCCCCATATAGAGTGTGTATGTGCGAGTGAGTGTGCCCAGCGATGGATTGGCGCCCTGTCCTGGGTCTGTCTGCCCAGCGCCCGAGACGTTCTCCCCTGGATGGGCATGGGGAACCCCACCGCGACCCTAATAGAGGATAAAGCGGGAGATAATGGATGGATGGATAATTGTAATCATCGACTTAATCATATTAGTTTCAGTAAAATTTCAGGCTAAACTACTGCAAACCCTGACATCAATTTTGTGGCAAAAATATGGGAAAGGCCATCTTTTATTCTGGCATAAGCCTATCCCAGCATACCTGTAGCAAAAATTTGGTGGAAACACCACTGACAGGCTAGTCCCATTACAGAACAAAGAAACAGTGTCATTTTTTTCAAGTCACACTTCCACCAGTTGTATGGAAATTATCTGTCATAATATACTTAACTCATATTGCTGAAGTATTCTCAGTCAGTTAGCAACCATACGGTCAAACCTGAAAAATTTTAAAAATATTCATAATTCATAATAACAAATAAGCTGTTCCATGTGAAATAACAAGCAAAATTACAATTTCATTCTTTTTTGTTGCTTAAATACCATAAATAACTGTATCGTGTAAATGCAGGTTAGATCAGAGGTGTTAAATGGCCTTTTTAAAGCCTTCACCCATTGTGGTTGTGACTTTGTAGTGTGTTTTTGAATCCACCTATAGCCAAATGTAAACTTCCTACCCTGCTGCTGCTGCTGTTGTTGTATGATGAGAAAGAATGGGAGTCTTCTAGTATCTCGTACATGCCACTATAATTGTTTTGGATAAGGTCATGTTTAGTTTCCTGCTCTTACCTTTTATTACAAAATAATCTATTTCCGTTTTAGTCTTTGGAAACTAAAGCTTTCTTACAGCATCCATCTCTTAATAAATTCAATATTTAAAAGGTGTGTACCAAGTATTAAGTTACTTGAAAATTGGCATTTTAACTCATTTGATTATTATTCTTATTCTTATTATTTCCTATTGTTAGCTCGCCTCTCAGCGCTGGGGATCCATGTTCAAATCCCGATTATTGCGAATACATGTTTTTGCCGGGTTCACCCATTTCCACACCATAAGAACACAGTATAGGATTACGCAGAAGAAAATTACATGCGTTAATTGTTGTCATTGCTGTCATTAGGCTGAACAGTAGATATTTTAGCAACCTGTTTATTTGTTAACGTTTAGAAAAGTGGTCACCAACTGTTAGCTGAGACTTTTCTTAACTTCTTGTTAGATCTGTATGTTAATTTTAGCATATTTTTACGGTATTCCAAAAACGGCACCCTTAAAGGAGGAGATGTAGATCACATGACCCTAAAACATAATAATAATAAAACATAAAGTCATAATTTTGTGAGTGATAGACTTCAACTGGTTTCTGCTATGTGTTTTGATACATTAACCTGTTTGAACTTTGATTTTGTAACTAAAATTACAGGTTACCTTCTTAAATATAGATTTATTCCACTGAGCAGAGTTGAAACAGCATGTATAACCTGTGTTTTATATTTAATTGACCCGAATGCTGGCTTTCATTCTTTATTTCCTATTGCAATTGCTTTTGGTTTCCTTCCCATGATCACTCATTCCTAATCTAGCGAGTAACACTCTCGAAGCTGAATGTATTGGGATGCCGAATTTCCAAAGTGACTGATGTACTGTGCTGTACTGCTACAGAAGCTAACTCCCCTGTCCCAGCACTTCATGTCCTTCAGAACGAATCTGCCAAACATTACCAGATACAGCAGAGTTCCTTCAGGATTGCGGAAGGCTTGCAGATGAGCTGATGTAAAGGGCTTTGTTTCAGGGATTGTTCTGAAGTGTAATATTAGAAAATCGCTTGTATTTTCCAGACTCGTTCACTATATGATGAGTAGGCGTGCACTGTAAAGAGAAAGCTTTTCTGCTCTTTCCACGGCTGCATTTTGTCTTTCGTGGGGTCTGTGTTGGACTTTGAATCTGTTGTAATTATGTACAGACTTTATGTAACTTATTAATGAACTTAAGACGGATAAAAGAATGAAGTGTAAGTGTACACATTTTCTTGCTCAACCATTGAAACACTAACCTGATCGGTCTTCACAGAGGTCAGTCGTGCTGTTAAATGAACCGGTAAGAAGATGTGGTGACTGTTTTGTGTTCAGGATTACAAAGCACATGTGGCGTCCTTGGCATTAAACTATTGAAGTGGGATTACAATCTCTCTTAATGAATGTTCTGAGCTTTGTCTGATGGTAACTTGGTTTTCTTAATAAACGATTTACTTTTATGGTCTTGCTTGCACTTTTTGACGCCCATCAAAAAGTCTTACATGATGCGCGTCACAATGCTCATAGTCATCTTATACCCAACCAGCAGTCTACTTATACCCTTTTCACCTTAGACTTTCGAATAGCAATGGTGCTTTTTCCTGTAGCTCAGACACACGAACACAGTAAGTAAATTTCCTACTCACATTACTGTTTAACATTATTGTTTATATTGTTAACATTATTATTTAACATTATTTTTCATAAAATAATATAAATTGATATATATATATATATATATATATATATATATATATATATATATATATATATATACTGTATACTTGGTTCTGTTTTTAGTATTCTCTCTACTTTCATTCAATATAAAATGTGTTGTTGGTTTTTATATGTATTTTGGAGTCTCTCGAATGAATGAATTGGGTTTATATTGATTTAAATGGAAATTGATGCCTCAGTTTTCATCGATTTCATATTTCACCGCTTGTTTGCGGATGAATTAGCATCAAAAACATAGATTTCTTTGTACCGTGTATGTTCGCTAGTAAATTGGAGAGCTTTATGGGTCAGCACAATGAATCCAGGTAGCTGCACCGTTGAAACTGCACTTGCCTTTTAAAGGGAACGCTGTGACACACTGAAACAAAGAGAAAAGTCTTTATCAATGACCATTGATGCTGGCTAAATAGTGGCTAAACATTCATTCATTATCTCCCGCTTTATCCTCTATTAGGGTCGCGGTGGGGTTCCCCATGCCCATCGAGGGGAGAACGTCTCGGGCGCTGGGCAGATACACCCAGGACAGGGCTCCAATCTATCGCTGGGCACACACTCACTCACACAGACACACTCTATATGGGGCAATTTAGAGAACTCAATTAACTTGATCCATGTTTTTGGACTGTGGGAGGAAACCGGAGAACCCGGAGGAAACCCACACGGACACGGGGAGAACATGGAAACTCCACCCAGATGGGGATTCGAACCGGGAATCCCTAGCGCTGAGAGGCGAACGTGCTAACCACTAAGCCACCGTGCCGCCAGTGGCTAAACAATAAAATTTAAATAAACAAGGACACATCAATTTTAATGTGTTTCTAATCATGTTTGTCATCATCCATGTATTGATACTTAGATCCCAGATGAAGTTTAGCTTTAGAATTTTTAAGATTTACTGTATAGAGTCAATGGTTGCCCATTGTTTTAATACCCATCAAAAAGTCTAATGGCTCTATCTTACACCCTGTGCATTGCCATGCTCATCAACGGTCACCCTTGATGGGCATGGAGAACCCTCCCGCAACCCTACTCGAGGATTAAGTGGAAGATGATGAATGGATGGAAATTTCTTTTTCATTCTTATTCACTTTTTGACCTCAACTCCTGGCAACTTAATAGAAAGCGTGAAGTTTGGAAATCCTGCGGACAAGACATCCTCCCCCTCATTCACACGTGAGTGCCCAGCTTCACTTCTGCCAAACTTATTTTCATTCGTCATTAATGCAAACCGCAGATTTCACAATGATGAATAGCAAATTTCCTTCCACAGTCATTACACGGCCAGAATAGGAAGTTTACATGTTGTACTAAGGGCTGCATATTAGATTTCTGAATATATTACAAATATATAAGGCAGTTGCACAGACCTACAGAGCAAATTTTTTCCCCCAAAATGTTTGTAGAGAAATATTAATAAAATTGATTTGATTATAATCCAAACCTCTTGATTATACTTTTAACACTAAAAGTGTAAAAGGGGGGGGGGGGGTAAAAAAAAGTAAAAAACACTAAAAGGGGGGGGGGGGGGGGAGGGAGGGGCCACAGCATCGAATAACAATCAGGTTTGATGAATTTACAGTATAGTTGGTTTTCTCCATGGCTTCTGACTTGTGGTGTTCTCATTTGTAAGTCGCTTTGGATAAAAGCGTCTGCTAAATAACTAAATGTAAATGTAATGTAAATGTAAACACTAAAAGAGAAGCTTGTATTTTCCAAAAAAATATGAGTTGCTCATTTATTTTGTTTTTATTTATAAAATTTTTTATTTATTTTATTCATATGCGATGCTAATAGAGGATTATTCATTCATTCATTATCTTCCGCTTTATCCTCTATTAGGGTCGCGGTGGGGTTCCCCATGCCCATCCACGTCTCGGGCGCTGGGCAGATAGACCCAGGACAGGGCACCAATCCATCGCTGGGCACACACTCACACAGACACACTCTATATGGGGCAATTTTGAGAATTCAATTGACTTGGGCCATGTTTTTGGACTGTGGGAGGAAAACGGCGAACCCGGAGGAAACCCACGCAGACACGGGGAGAACATGGAAACTCCACCCTGATGGGGATTCGAACCGAGAATCCCTAGCGCTGAGAGATGAACGTGCTAACCACTAAGCCACCGTGCCGCCCTTAATAGAGGATTAAACAGAAGATAATGAATGAATGGGAGGATAGTTGACTCATACGGAATCTGAGTTGATTCCGGTTCGAATCCCGATCTGGGTGAAGTTTCCATTGTCTTCCAGTGTCTGTAGGAGTTTTCACCCACAGTTCAAACACATGGATTTGTTATTTCCTATATCCTGTGCAGGTGCAAGTATATGTGTACGTGTGTGTACACTAATGAATTAATTAATCTGCCCAGCACCCAAAACTTTTACCCCTTGAAGGACATGGGGAACACACATGTGACCCTAATATTCCATTTGAATTAAATGGAAGATACTGAGATGAGACATTTTACTGAAGTAAAAGAAAACAATTCTAAAAAGAAAATATTCCTTATATTAATAGTTATTTCATAAAAGAAAATAACCTCAATGTTTAACCTGTGTTATAAAATAGCATATTTACACAATATATAAGTAATATTTGATTTTAATACATTACTTATTTAACGCTAACCATCACTAACCCCTACAATATCTAAAAGAAATATTTTAGTGCAGTATGATCATTATAATTAGTTCTATATATTTACACAGGAATGTGACCCTATTCATATTCTTATATAGAAATATAGGAAGGGCAGATAAAGGTCTTTTTTTATATTTTTCTGTGTTAGTGGAATAAAACCATGGGAATGGGCACAATTTACTGTAAAGCATGCAGAACAAATCAACATTTACCAAAAATACTGTTCAGTGTCATCACATCATGTACTTTCACCACTTACTGATATCAATCCATCCATTATCTTCCGCTTTATACTCTATGAGGGTGGCGGGGGGGTTCCTCATGCCCATCCAGCTGGGCAGATACACCCAGGACAGGTCGCCAATCTATCGCTGGGCACACACTCACTCACACAAACACACTCTATATGGGGCAATTTGGAGAATTCATTTGACCTTGATCCATGTTTTTGGACTGTGGGAGGAAACTGGAGAACCCGGAGGAAACCCACGGGGAGAACATGGAAACTCCACCCAGATTGGGATTCGAACCAGGAATCCCTAGTGCTGAGAGGAGAACATGCTAACCACTAAGCCACCGTGCCGCCCACTTATATATAATATTAAATGATTTATATGAATAAATAAATGATCATGTCTAGTTTTTCCTAACGTATTTGTTAAATGTGATTCTCTTTATTTACTTTTATGACTGATAAGAAAATAGGATAAAGTTTTAGGTCCAAATGTTGCAAGGTTTCACAAATATTAAAAAACCTCTGTGCATGTTAAGCATCATCATATGATTTTTTAAAAACATTTTTGCTATTTAAATATTGATTTTGTCTCACATGACTTATGTTTCTGATAATGTTACTGATTATAGGTGACTTCCTTGTGTTGTTTACAGTGGAACAATTTCTTGGAGGCATGGAGAGGGGTATTTACCCCATCGGTCAACTTGTGCACAAACTTATGCAGGCCAGTCACTTCAGAGATTTACTGTATAATTGGACTAAGTTTCTAATTAATCCTTTTCAAAATGTTGATTTTTAGATTAAAGCTTTTCCTTTAACATATTTTCCTCCATTGATATAGAGGAATGCTTTGGCTTATGTCAAGCTAAAAGATGAAATTTATAATCTTTATGGTTAAAAAAAGCATGATGATCATATATATATATATATATATATATACACGTTCGCCTCTTAGCGCTAGGTATTCCCGGTTCGAATCCCAATCCGGATGGAGTTCCATGTTCTCCCCGTGTCCACGTGGGTTTCCTCCGGGTTCTCCGGTTTCCTCCCACAGTCCAAAAACATAGATCAAGTCAATTGAGTTCTCCAAATTGCCCCATATAGAGTGTGTCTGTGTGAGTGAGTGTGTGCCCGGCGATAGATTGGCGTCCTGTCCTGGGTCTATCTGCCCAGCGCCCGAAACGTTCTCCCCTGGATGGGATGACATGGGAAACCCCCCAGCGACCCTAATAGAGGATAAAGTGGATATATAATAGATGTATATATGTATATATATATATATATATATATATATATATATATATATATATATATATATATATATATATATATATATATATATATATATATATATATATATATATATATATATATAAATTAACTGGTATTTAGAACTGTTCATAATTATCTAAGCCCCAAAACATACTGCTGCTGTCACCATGCTTCACTCTGGGTATGGTGCTCTTTAAGAGATAAGTAGCAGGCAGATAGGCCACAACACATTTTTCCATTTGGTTTTGGCTGGAGCTGACATAAGTAGACAAGCTTAGGTATTTTACTGTAAGAAAGATTTAAATAAAGATTTTATTGTTGCTGTGGGACTTTTGGCAGCCTCCCAGACTATGTTTCCTTGTGCCTTTTTTTTATCGTTTCTAAGAGACATCCAGTTCTTGGTAGTGTCACCTTTTCGCCAGATATTATCTATTTGTTGATAAACGTCATCAGCTGATGACTATATTATGAAATATCTTTGAAATATATTGCACCCTTTGCCTGACTGATACCCTTCAACAATAGGGGCTTTAATGTTTTGTAAGCACTTCAGGAACTATGGCTTTTACTACAAGATGAAACTGAGTATGTAAGGAAAATCTTTTTAGAACAGCTGAACTTGTTTTCAAGAGGCTTAAATACTTTAGTTGATGAAAGGTTTATAGTGAATATTTATTAACTCATTTGAGCGAGATTAATTCTAAACACAGCCACATGTTCTCTCGTTAAATGGTGAACCACACTGGTGTAGTGTTATAGTTTTAAATAATGTTTGCTAGTTTTTCTTTTTATATGTCTGTTTTTTATATTATATTGTAAAGTACATAATGACTTTATTGGTCTCTGCTTTTTCGGAATTAAGGATGTGGCAGAGCAGTGGCAGGCTCATCTGACATGCCTCACTTTTTAGCTAACACGCTTATCTCTCTATTTGCTTGTCCAGTTCATAACATTTCATGGTCTTATTTTTTTTCACATCATTGTAATCATGAAGCTATTTTTGCTATCACTATTTCTGGTTTTCTAAACTTCTCTCTTAATCATCTCGTTATATATTTTCTACTAATTTACAATGGTCTTAATAATTGTTCCAGACAGAAAGAGTGAATTTGCTTGTTGTGTTCTTAACAAACAATAACACTGGACTCAAGTTTAAGAACTTGTTTACTGTCTGTGTGTATCACTCCATTATTACATGTGCAACATTCACTCTGAACAATGTTAATGTGCGGCTCGCACAGAACATAGTGCTGCATTACCCCAAAAAATGGTTCCTTTAAACATAACATTGCTTATTAAAGAATGGGGGGGGGGGGGGGGGTGCAGGATTATATAACGATCATAGCTGATTTTATTCATAACTACTGACTTGTGGTGTTCTCATTTGTAAGTCGCTTTGGATAAAAGCATCTGCTAAATGACTAAATGTGAATGTAGATGACAATGATCATTAATAATTCCACTGATAATGTATCTGCCTGTGAAAGCGAAAGTTTATGGAACAGTAGTGATGCCTGACTTAGAAATTGTGACTCTAAACAAAAGGCAGAAGAGGAAGCTGAAGGTGGTGTAATGATGATGGTGGTGATTGTGTGGATGATTAGGATAATGTGGATGTGAATGTGGTGAGTATAGATTAAATTAGGAATGATGCAGACAGAAGAGGGAAGAGAAGTATATTGGCAGAAAGATACTGAGGGTGCTGTGTTGAGGGAGAACAAGCAGGTGGTGACAAATAAGTTTGCTGTCACAAAGTGAGATGGTGTATAACGTTTCACTGTGGTGACCGAAATAGAAACATTAGAAATAAAAAGAAAACGTTAAAACGTATTTTTGAACTGGAAAGTTGCATAAAAATATTGCTATTGCTCAAAAATCAAAAATCACATACTACAGTTGTAAGTGAGATGTTTGTACATGCAATGAAATGTTATCAGTGTAATCGGAACTGTAGATAGGCAGTGTTTAGTCTGAAAAAGGCCATATGTCACAACAGTAATCTGTGGAACCGAATTCTTTGTGATGACATTGGATTTAGCAGTCTTTTTATTATGTAAACCTCATTGCCTTTACACATTCTGAATTTATTTGCTTTAAATGCATCAGATGCAGCAAAATTTATTATGAAGATGCTGCATTGTCTCTTTAAAACAGAGATGCATCTGTTTCTACATTCGTTGTATTGTTCATTCATTCATTCATTCATTCATTCATTATCTTCCGCTTTGTCCTATATTAGGGTCGTGAGGCGGGGGTTCCCCATGCCCATCCAGGTAAGAACGTTTCGGGCGCTGGGCAGACACACCCAGGACAGGGTGCCAGTCTATCGCTGGGCACACACTCACACAGACACACACAAACACACACTATATGGGGCAATTTGGAGAACTCCATTGACTTGATCCATGTTTTTGGACTGTGGGAGGAAACCAGAGAACCCGGAGGAAACCCATGCGGACACGGGGAAAACATGGAAACTCCACCCAGATGGGGATTCAAACCGGGAATCCCTAGTGCTGAGAGGCGAACGTGCTAACCACTAAGCCACCGTGCCACCCTCGTTGTATTGTGTGATCAATTATTCTTAGCACTTAAGTGACACTAATCTCAGCTAATTGGTGAAGGACTTGCTTATTAGGCTGACAGTTTTAAACCTTGCAATAGGGAAACTTATTCAAGGAGTCTGCTCCTCTGTAGTTCATAGCTATCAGCCACTACGTCTCCCTGAGAAATAAAATAAAAATCAATGTTGCAGTCCAAGCGGGTGAGAATACCCGCCACCATTTATTGCGCCAGTCAGAGACAGCCAACATTCCATCTCCAGAAGGAGGGGGAGAAGCTGGACTGCAGCTGGCAGTTGAACAAAGCTGCACTTCCGACTCAAGGAGGGTTACATTTCTTAATTTTCTAGTCTCTTTTGGTGGCCTAGAGTTAACAAAGAGAGTAATGCTGCCAAATCATTTAGAATTCATACATTTAGAAAAACATTTAAGAGAAGTAGGTCACATCTAATAAGCAGCGAGTCTTTACTGTAAAACTGTACAATTACAGAAAATGATTTTGTCTAAAAAAAACTTTAATAAAAAATAAGATACATGAAAATTACACAGTTTAAAACTCGAAATATTGGCAGTAAATATTTGTTTTAAACTAAGTTTTAGACTAATTAACTTAAACTTGTGTAACACATTCTTTACAAAGAACATACATATGTTTGTTCAGTCAGATCATGAGCCTGTTGTAAAAGCTACATAAAACAAGTGGAACTGAACACACATTAACTTTAACTGTTATGGGGTATGCTTTTCTGGCGAAGCTCAGGTTCATTTATTCAAACATTTTCAGCCAAAACCATCCTGAAGGTGCTATCCATTGCTGACAGACATATTCCATATGTTATTTAATTTTATCCAATATAACTAATGAATGGAAAAAAAAAACTAAATAAATGTAACAACAGTTTAAAAATGGATAAATACACTCATGAAAGGGCCAATTTTTAAAGAGGACAGAGGGGGGATAAGGGATCTGGGCTAAAGCACCTGATGTTTCTAAACCCTAAAAACGCCCCTGCTGATAACTATTTGGCTTTTTGCCTTTATTAGTTTTTCCATTCAATTCCCTTATTTGTTTGTTCCAAATCACTCAGTCTTCCAGTTCCTCCCTCAAAATTGAGGAGCAGTTAATTGTGCTGTACTGCAGTGCCCCATGTGTGGACCATCACTTCTTATATCTGTAAAAATCTTGTTTACTAACAAACACACATGTCCAGTACCAAATATGGTTTGATGAAGATCTCCCACAGTACTAAACCATGGTTTTACTATAGGCACTTTCAAAGTATCTTTACAGTATTCCTGTAACCTTTTGGTAGCTTTGTGCATGAGGTGCTGGTGTCACCTTGAATGAAACAGAAAAGAAAAGTAGTTAGATGTTAGACAAGTTAAGAGACTGATTATATAGCACTAAAAATATAGCGTCAAATTGTGCCCTGTGGATGAAGGTGTATTGCTCATGTTTTATTGGGTTGAGTTGGTATACCTAAATAGTCACCTCACCAAACAAATGCATTTTATTCTACTTTAAAATCTTCACAAACATTACATTTGAGCATTTAGCAGACACTTTTATACCAAGCGACAGTCTTTTAACTTGGTGGAGTTCAGAACACAGGGTTAACACAGTATACCTGAAGCAATAAGGTTTAAGGGCCACACTTCAGAAACTACAGTGGACTCGGCATTTTAACTCACAACCTTTAGCTTAAATGCCTGACACCCTAACCACGAAGTTAGCATTGTGGTGAAATAATTTTCGCCAGAAGTGATTTTTATTAGTTCTACAATCATCATATTGCACTTCTGTAATTCTAAACCACATTGTTGCTGTGATCTCAGTTAAATTCTAAACCATAGACAACCAACGTATTCAACAATGATTCAATGCCAATGTTCTTTATCTAAACATAAGAATCATACTTAAATCATATCACTTTGAAAGCTTTGATGACTGAAGTACTGTCTTTGTGGGTCACTTATTATTTAAACCCTCTTCGCATTGTTTGTTTTGTTTAAATACAAAAACATGTTAGGTTGTGAGGACTGATATGCAAAACCATGAATTGCTATGAAGTTTTCTTATAATTCTGGAAAAGTCAGTCAAACCTGCTCTTCTCATTCTTGGCATTAGTTACATGCATTAGTGCAGAAACGTTTCAGGAAAACCACATTCTAGTTTCATATCAGCTGAGCAGGTTTTCCATTAGAATAGAGTGACATAGTACATAAATGTACTATGCTACAGGACAAGGCGCCAGGACAGGGCGCCAGTCTTTAATACAGAATTATTATTATTATTAATCACTATACAATCATACCATTGACATTATATTAAATTACACATGATCGTGCACGGTGGCTTAGTGGTTAGCACGTTCGCCTCTCAGCACTAGGGATTCCCGGTTCAAATCCCCATCTGGGTGTTTCCATGTTCTCCCCGTGTCTGCGTGGGTTTACTCCGGGTTCTCCGGTTTCCTCCCACAGTCCAAAAACATGGATCAAGTCAACTGAGTTCTCCAAATTGCCCCATATAGAGTGTGTATGCGTGTGTGTCTGTGTGAGTGAGTGTGTGCACAGCGATAGATTGGCGCCCTGTCCTGGGTGTATCTGCCCAGCGCCTGAAACGTTCTCTCCTGGATGGGCATGGGGAACCCCACCGCGACCCTAATAGAAGATAAAGCGGAAGATAATGAATGAATGAATGAAGGATCGTGCACAAAAATCACATTTTGCACATGTTTTACATGTTTAATTATATTTGTATGCAGGTGTTTTTTCAACCATTTATTATCTTCTGCTTTATCCTCTGCTAGGGTTGTGGATGGGCATGGTTCCCCATGCCCATCCAGGGTAGAATGTGTTGGGCGCTGGCCAGATACACCCAGGACAGGGCGCCAATCTATCGCTGGGCACACACTCACACACACAATCTATATGGGGTAATTTGGAGAATTCGGTTGACTTGATCCTTGTTTTTGGACTGTGGGAGGAAACCGGAGAACAAGGAGGAAACCCACATGGACACGGGGAGAACATGGAAACTCCACCCAGATTTGGATTCGATTTGGGAATCACTAGCGCTGAGAGGAGAACACACTAAGCACTAAGCCACCGTGCCGCCGTGTTTGTTCAATCACATGAAAATTTTTTGGACTCACTTTGACTACAGCTCTTCTTTATCGGTTTTAACCTCTCGTAACAACGTAGCATGTTTTGTGCCATCCACTGTGCAGCTATATATGCCATTGAGTTCCGAGGTTGCCTTTTTAAAATGTAATTTGTCTTCACTTGCCACAACTCCCTTCAGGTAGCTCATCTGACCCCTCCCTGTAAAATATATTTTTTTGAATGTGTACAATTAAAATGTATAAAAAGTCAAAATGTGTACATTCTAATGGTGTAGAAACTAAAAGGTTAAAGTTAGAAGGTGTGATAAGTGTTAAGTCGCAATGTGTATGTTATAATGGTTTAAAGGAACTATATGTAAACTAATTTAAAAGTAACATCCATGTAACCATTAAACAGAAGCAAGTTAGTTTCTCACCTACTAAGCTTAACTAACTATCAGACAGTGATCTCTAGCTGTGTTTCTGATTTGAGTGTTAATTGTGCATGTGGACAAAGAAAAGTAAGATGTACACAGGTTCACTGCAATGGTGACCAGCAGCAAAATGAATAAACCATAAATATTGCTTTTTTTTTCTTTTTTTTTACAAATATTACAAATTTGGTGATGTTTTTATCCAAAGCGATTTACAAAGTGATCACAGGGCTGGCCACAACGTCCCTGGAGCAATGAGGGTTAAGGGTCTTGCTCAAGGACCCACATTAAAACTTCAGTGGCCCTGGGATTTTAACCCACAACCTTCAGATTGATAAACCAATTCCCTAACCACTGAGCTACCATGCCCTGAAAATATAAAATGTAAATGTTTATAGGATCATATCCAGTAGAATATTGTGGACTAGTGTTAAATAATACACTGCAAAATGACCTGACAGTATTGTAATATAAATAAGGTGATATGTATTTGTCTTTTAACATGTTTGCATGCTTTTACTCACCTGGACCAAATGTATTTAGTGCCTGTGATGACACACTGATACTCGGCATGGTATTTAGGATTCTTAACCGGAACCACTTTGGCAACCATTTCAGCTGTAAGTACAAAAAAAGTTTTATTACTTTTAATTCCATTAATCAATAGAAGTGCTCTTATTTAATGTTTGTTGATTGCATAAATTGCCTTTATTGAGTACATTATTATTTTTCTGCCTCTTCTAGCATGATCTATTTGGCTGTTTTAAGCTGCTTTTGTTGCCTCAAAACACTATTTTAAATTGCTTTCAATTGCTGATTTAGCAGTTAAATGGAGAGCATAAATGGCTATTACTCAACAGAACAGTTACAAGCAAAAGTGTAACAGGGGCAATTTAGCATCGCTTATTTACCTGCATGTCTTTGAAATGTAAGAGCTATTTCCACCGGATTAGAACAACTACACACAGACTACACACAGAAATGCCCTTTATTCACTGGAAATAAAACGTTGAAATTCAAAAGCACTACCCCCTGAACCAATATGTCATACAAAATATTAATAATATATTAGTAAATTAAATTAAAGCAAAAAGCAATAAAGTAAAGCAATACGGCACTCCGTGTGTTTAAGTGTGTTTCACTGCACCCATGGATACATTCCTTTTGCAAGCACACTATAGGCAAAAATAGATCACTTGTCTCCACTTAATTCACTGCTTGTGTGTACTTCTTCTACTTGTACTTTGTATTACCAATATGATGTCACACACCATATAAAAACATTTGGTGAAACCAATACTTTTCAAATGTATAGGAACATTAAAACCTGGTGCCCTATTCCTTATTTCTGTTTTTGCATTTTTATGTCAATCGTGAAAACTTTTTTTTTCATAGATGAAATAGCTTTACCTCAGCAGATCTATTGTCATGTAAAAACACCATTAAAAAACGTCTAATAAACAGCAGATTATAATATTATTTTAAAAGAGTTTCTTTTGTCTCTGCATTTTGTAAAAGTTGAATTTTCAAAGAGGTAAACAGCTGGTTGAACTTACCTTGTATAATACCAAAAAGAGCTAAAAACATAAACACACTGTAACTCATGTTGGGGTAGAAGTCCTGAGTCCTGCAGAATCTTAATGATGCAAGTTTAAGTGATAAAGTGAGTGAGTTTGTGAGTGTGTTTAGAGGGTAACTGATACCCAAAGGTACTACATATAAGATGTACTAAATGAGGAGTCAACATTATTTTTACTGGGTAAGCTTAGTTTACCAGTTAATACTAAAAATATCTTTTTATATCTTATAATAAATTATATTTTTAAGTAAAACAATGATAAAGTATATTTACTTTCAGACAAATAATGACTTAAGGAGTGGCCAAGGCCAAAACAACAAACAAAAGCTCTCTAGAAAAAAAACCCTACAGTACCTAGATAAAACAAATATAATGCACTTCCCTAACTGCCTATTTATAAACACACCTCAAAAGAACCTACACCCAATCAAAATGGCAGATAAATTCTGTACATAATACACATACAAAAAATATATATATTACAAACAACTTCTCATAATCAACAAGTCCACAATCCAGAAATCACAGACAAGGTCCAAAAAAAGAAAAATACTTAGCAATTACAATTAGCAATTACAGACAAACAGCAAACCAACAACAAATCACAAAGTAATCAAAGGAGAAAAGGAAAAGTTGATGATTCTTGATGCATGATTGTTGAGGAAACCTATAGCTCTTACAAACACACATCAAAAGAAAATTTACAATGCTTTTCAACAGAGGAAGTGCATAACTTTTTAAATCCAGGACCAAAATGTGATCTACTTTGCCAAGTGGAGTGACACACAGATATTTATCCTTCACTTTTAACCCATCCATGCAGTGAAACATACACACATATACACACAGAGGGAAGTGTGAGCATGTATCCGGAGCAGTGGGCAGCTCTGAATACAATTGGGATCAAGTGGGGTTAGGTGCCTTGCTCAAGGGCATTTCAACCTGGGCACTTAGTGGGGCTGAATGAAACTGGGGACCTCGAGCTCGCAGGCTTGTTACTAAACCTCAAGTCTCTGACTTCCTCAGTTAAAAGTGAAGCATATATGTGGTGCAACAGATAAACTAAACTTTAATTATTGCAAATAACTCAATTTTCTGAGCCTCCTGCATTTAACTGACTGCATTACAGATTTCATTACATTACAAATGGATACATAACCTCATACTGTGGCTTTAGCCTCAGTGACTGACTCAACCAATAATCAACTGTCTATATACTGTAGCAGCTTTATTAATTTTTAAACAGGAAATAGCTTTACCTTAGAATATCTATAGTCGTGTAAATAAAAGTCATTCAAAAATACCTGTAATAATCAGAAGATCTTACTTTTGCCTGTGTGTTTTGTAAAAGTTGAATACTTACCTTGTATACTGCCAAAAATTGCTAAAAACACAAACACACAGAAACTCATGTCTTCAGACCTCCAGAATCTAATTGATGATGGTGTGTGTGTATGTGAGAGAGAGCAAGAGAGAGAGAGAGAGAGAGAGAGAGAGAAAGTAGATCGAGACAGAAGGAAGCACTTCCTTCAATCTGTCTGCCTTTATATGGTGAGAAACCGCACCTCTCCATGAATCAGCTGATGTGATTGGCCATTTCTTCCTCGTACCTTTGTGCGAATTAGTTTTATGCGTCCGATCCAACGTTAAGTGCACTGTAAGCAACTCAAAAGTCTTGAGTTGGCAATTTGTCAGCCTATTAGCATTCAGTTTTGGTGACATGGGGTAAAGATCAGGTGTTTACCCAAAAGTTGACATATTATTTGGAAGTATTGTCTTGATGTCTTTGGTCTACCCAATTGACTGACGGCATTATGTCTGTTGTAGGTTGCTGATGTTTCTAACCTTACATCATTGGTATTGTGTCTGTCATCTTTTACTTGTGTTGTTATAGCAGTGGGCATGTACTCTCTCTATCTGTAGATATCTTTCTCCTTCTAGTGGTGCATGGAAAGAATTAAGTCATCTGTTTGTCTTGTTATCTTTGGAACCAGTTTTAATGCAACAATGAACATCCATTCCTGCATTATCTTCTGTTTCATTATCTACTGGGTTGGGGGGGGGGGGGTGTTCCCATCTATCTCTGCGCACACAAACACACTCTATATGGGGGCAATTTGGAGAACTCAATTGAACTTGATCCATGTTTTTGGACTGTGGGAGGAAACCGGAGAACTCGGATGAAACCCACACAGATACGTGGAAACTCCACCCAGATTGGGATTCGAACTGGGAATCCGGTTGAACATTCATTCATTAATTATCTCCCGCTTTGTCCTCTAGTAGGGTCGCGGTGGGGTTCCCCATGCCCATCCAGGGGAGAACGTTTCGGGCGCTGGGCAAATAGACCCAGGACAGGGCGCCAATCCATCGCTGGGCACACACTCACTCACACACACACACTATATATGGGGCAATTTGGAGAATTCAATTGACTTGATCCATGTTTTTGGACTGTGGGAGGAAACCGGAGAACCCGGAGGAAACCCACGCAGTCACGGGGAGAACATGGAAACTCCACCCAGATGGGGATTCAAACCGGGAATCCCTAGTGCTGAGAGGTGAACGTGCTAACCACTAAGCCACCGTGCCTCCGGTTGAACAATGTATTTGTATTACATAAATAATCAATGTATTTGTATTACATAAATAGTAACAGCAACAATAATAGTAATAAAAGTCATATCCTGAAACAATCCTGAAAGATGACGTTGTCAGCAGAACTGCTTGCCTTAATGCATGTGGGTCTGAGAAGCACATTAACGCAAATGCTTCATGATATTGATTCTGGAGGGTGCTCATTGTAATAGTTCTCAAGTATTCATATTTTAAGCGTCTTTCCTGTGACTATGCAAAGCCTAAATATAATGTTATAGACTAAGATTTCCTCAGATCACATTTTAATGTCTAGTGAAAAGCATTCTCAGATAAGTAAAGGCTGTTAAAGCTGAATTTTTTTAATGCTGGGAATTCTTTGTAAACCATTAGTAGACTAGTGGAGCGAAAAATGTATTTTAAAGTCTAACTAACAATGCTCTGAGCCACACCAACTTCAATAAAGTTAATTATCAGGAGTCAAGTGGAAAAAGTATGTTTGTGTATGTGCACTGGGATTATGTTATGAGTTCATTTTAGCTATGACGGATAACCCTTGATGAGCTATGACCCTTGGTGTGCTCTTTTGAAGTTCAGACTTATAACACTGTAAAGCAATTTACTGTTGTAAAAAGTGCTATATAGATAAACTACTTGAACTTGAAATTGTTTACACACATGTATCTCAGTGCCACTTCCTTCTACTGTATGTACAGTATTAGTCAAAAGTGTGGACACACATTATTGACTTTAAAAATTGGTTTAATATTTTGGCTTAAATATTAACCCCACATCATTTCCATCCATCCATCATCTTCCACTTTATCCTATATTAGGGTTGCGGGGGGGGGGGGGGGGGGGCGGTTCTTCATGCCCATCCAGGGGAGAACGTTTCGGGCGCTGGGCAGATACACCCAGGACAGGGCGCCAATCTATCGCTGGGCACACACTTACACACACAGACACACTCTATATGGGGCAATTTGGAGAACTCAATTGACTTGATCCATGTTTTTGGACTGTGGGAGGAAACCGGAGAACCCGGAGGAAACCCACGCGGACACGGGGAGAACATGGAAACTCCACCCAGATGGGGATTCGAACCGGGAATCCCTAGCGCTGAGAGGCGAACGTGCTAACCACTAAGCCACCATGCCGCCCACATCATTTCCAAAATTACAATAAAAAATTAATCAGACTGAATAAACAATGTGATTGGAGAAAGTCACTTATTCTGTTTATGGGATTATCGGAGGTGTTGCAGCATGTTAAATGCCATAGAAACAGTCTGGAGAGGTTTCCAATCAAACACACAGATACACATTAATGCAATATTACCATTACTGCCATACTACCATCTTTTAGGTTGTAGAAGGAAACTGGTGCTTCCAAAAAAAAAAAATATATATATATATATATATATATATAATAATCCAGTTAGACATGTTGAGAATGTGAAAACTTCAAGCCTTGGAACTCGAACCCTGGATGCTTGCTGTTAGGTGAGAGCACTATTCGATGCGCCCCAGTCCATGAAAATACTGCATCAACTACATCAAAAAATCAAATATATTGTTAAGAAAAAGCAAATAAAAATCAACATTATAAGGCAGTAGGGAGAAAAATTACACATGAATAAAGAATTTCAGAACAAAAGTGTGATGGATGGGCATGATGACTTAGTGGTCTGCACGTTTGCCTCTTAGCGCTAGCATTGATTTAAGTGGTGGATAATGAGATGAGAGCTGTGGTAAAAAGCATGGGAGTGGAAATTATTGGCTATATTCATGTCTGAAGATTATAATACTTGGTAAAGCAGGAAACATAAGTAGGGTAAATTTATTTACCTTAAACATAAATTTTCATATAGACCTTATAAACAGATTAACATTGTTTTACTGAGATAAATAGACAATGGCACCAGTCTAGGCCAGCGTTTCTCAACTGGTGAGTCACTGGCACACATGGTCTTAATAAATACAGAAGAACCTCTGTTTTTAGCCAAGCACAGCATTCTCGTTGCCATGGTAATCACCATTCATTTACCAGATACCCTTTTCTGTAAATTTGTGATGTTCAAAGGCAAAATGTTGAAATGCAAATATAACCAGCATATTTTATTTTTATTCTTTGAGGAGAAGTAATTGCTATTAAATACACTTTTATATGAATGCTTTTGGGGCGGCACGGTGGCTTAGTGGTTATTCCCGGTTCGAATCCCCATCTGGGTGGAGTTTCCATGTTCTCCCCGTGTCCGCGTGGGTTTCCTCCGGGTTCTCCGGTTTCCTCCCACAGTCCACAGTCCAAAAACATGGAACAAGTCAATTGAATTCTCAAAAAAAAAATTGCCCCATATAGAGTGTGTCTGTGTGAGTGACTGTGTGCCCAGCAATAGATTGGCGCCCTGTCCTGGGTGTAACTGCCCAGCGCCCGAAACGTTCTCCGCTGGATGGGCATGGGGAACCCCCCCGTAACCCTAATATAGGATAAAGCGGAAGATAATGGATGGATGGATGAACGCTTTTGAAGGATTTTTTTTAAAATAAATGAATTACCATGGAAAATGTGGGTCTCGTGCTGTGATCAGTTGAGAGCAAGATGTTTTCAGTCAATACCAGATTGGTTTGTGTCAGGTACAGGTTTGCTAGACACACATTGTGCCTGATTTTTAAAGTCAGTAGTAAGTAGGGGTGTATTCAACTAAAGATTTTCATAGTCGAATCTGATTCGTCAGATTTTCCCTATAGTCGACTGATAGTCGAATCAGTTAAAATTTCACCATAAGATGGCGCTATAAGCGTAGTTTTTAAAAAAAAAAATTTTTTATATTTTACTTGTTTTTCTAACAAAAGAAAACCTTTTTTTTGTTTTTGTTTTTTCTAGAAATTAGGATGATTTTATTTGACAAAAGGCTATATATATAACGAAAACAAAGACATTTCATGTACAAACTAATGCTTAGCAGCAGCCATGGGCACCCCCATGTGGTCAAAATGGTACATTCGACTATGAGGTTCATAGTTGACAACGGTTCTCCGAATCGAATCGATGAATCAGCGAATATTGCAGCTCACCCCTAGTAGTAAGTAACTCAAGGTAATAGTATCATTCCACTCATTTAAGTATCTCCAAAAGAAAAATGTTTATCTCGTATGGTGCTGTTTCTGAGTGAGCTGATTCAATCGTACAAGCCAACACGTGAGCTCCAATCTCAAGGTGCTGGTCTACTCTTAGCTCCTAGAATAAATAAAATTACTGCTGGTGGAAAAGCGTTCTCCCACAAGGCTCCTCAACTTTGGAATAGCCTTCCAGTTACTGTTCGTGATTCTGAATCACTATAAATCTTTAAAAATCAATTAAAAACACATTTATTTAATCTTGCGTTTAACTAATCCCCTGTAGATAAAGATGTAGATCTCAGACTTGGCTGTGTTGGGGGGTGATCTCTGATCAGTGTATGCTGTCGTTTCACCTCTTCACCCACCTCATCATTAATGGGGGGGTGTGGCGCTGAAATGATGCTGTTCCGGGGCGCCATCTCAACTATGTAGAGTCTGCAGTATCTGCCTCTTTTAGTTCTGCTGCTCTAGTCAGTGATGCCGGAGTCACATGCTGCACTGTGTCAATCAATTACTTATTAATTAAATGCTGTGCTTTATCATTAGCTCTAACTGCCTTCCTTGTCCGTTTCTTTTGAGGTGTCCCCCGGCTTCCTGGAGATCTTCATCCATGGCTCTGCTGATGAATACTGGATGGAACCTGAATATCAATTGGACTGGCTGTCCTGCAGGACGCCCCCTAATGGACTCACATATAGTTTTCCAGTTGTTAGAGTTTTTCCATTTGTTTGATATCTGTACATGGCTGTCCTACACTGTTGTTGTTGCCCGGCCGCTCAAGCAGGATGAGTCCCCCACTGAGTCTTGGTCCTCCCAAGGTTTCTTCCTTAAATAACAACATAACAGGGAGTTTTTTCTTGTCACTGTCGCTTCGGCTTGCTCTTTGGGGGTTTAAAGGCTTTTCATTCTGTAAAGCTGCTTTGTGACAATGTACTGTACTGTTGTAAAAAGCGCTATAGCAATAAATAACTTGAACTTGCTGGATAAACCAACTACAGGATCAAGGGGCAGGCATGGGTCAGGGTTGAGAGGTAATTAAGTATAATTGCTTTATTTCTATACATGTTTTTTAATTGATTACATTTTTTGCTCTACAAATGTAAACAATATACACAGAATTGTTTTGTGTTACAGACTGCTCTTTACACAAACAGACAATAAGAAGGGGCTGAATGTTGAACGTGTTTTCTATGTCTGGTTGATAAACCTGTTAAACAAAATTAAAGAAAATGTCATAACTCTTAGTCATCCATAATAATAGATTGAAAGGTCTTATGGGTTTGATTGGTTTGATGTCAACACAATGCTGGCCTTGAGGTGTGTACTGGTTACGTTTAAAGCTGCAACAAAGGATTATTTTGATAATCGATTAATCTGTCGATTATTATTATTGTTTTGATTAATTGATTAAGAATCAGATAGAAATTATAACCGATAAAAAGGAAAACAAGCTAAATATGACTTCCAGCATTTTATTTAATAAACCAAACTTTTTTATGCAAAATAATGTTTTCAACAAATTACATTAAATTAAAAGGAAATAAGGAAAACACAACCTATCATTTAAAAAAAATGAACCTAACAGTTACATTAGTTTTATTTTTAATAACACAAGTGTTTGTAATGTAAATGTACACTTGGCTGTGATAAATGTCTGCTTTTATTTACAGTATTTACAGAGTTTAAGGCATCCAAGTAGCACAAAGAACAACTAAACCAATCTCAAACACACACTGACAATGTAGCATAGTGTGAAAAAAAAACTAAATTATACAAATTTGAGTCGCTCTAATATGTTACCCAATTCCCCTCTAAATGCAACTATTTCAACCTCACTCCCATAGTGTGCAGTGTCTTCACTCATACTTTATCAAATAATTAATTATTTGCATTATTCATTATTATTTATAATTCATAGCAATGGTGCTAATTAATGATTATATAATCATTAATTAGCACCATTGTGTACAAGTTGTATGTATTTATAAAAGCAATTTTAAACACTTAAGCTAATTTAGGGTGACCATATTTTCATTTGGGAGGGGGGGTTCAGTAAAATTATTTTATAGTATAGTATTATAGTAATTTTATTCAAAATGTTAAAGTTAACGTTTCCTGTAATGAATGAAAAGCACAATGAAAGAAATAATGTATCATCTAAACATCCCTCACTTAACAAAAGTCAACTCCAAATAACACGATACTCTGTTTCTCTCAGTAATGAACCAAATATTGTCTGTTCTGTAGCCTATTGGAAAAAAAATAAATTAACAAATGAACTAATTAACAATTAGCTATTGAAAAAAATTTTATTAACATATTAGCCAATTAACAAATGTGTGAAATGTCAATTGTACACAGACATATGTGCCTGCTTCACACCTTGTGCACAAGGCTTCCCATTTGTCTCGACACTGAAGTCTGAAAGCGGGGAGACTCTTTTGTAAATCGTCGGTAAACTTACACTTGAGCTTCGGCATGTTGCTTGCGTATTGACACGCAGCGCCGTGCGCAGTGCCTGTAAATTTAATGGTCCAATGAAGGTCATTTAAAAACCAGGACATTTCCTCATTTTAAAATAAAAATAAAATATAAAAAACCTGGGACAGGACGTGAAATGCGTTTGGTCACCCTAGTTAATTAAATGAAAATATAAAGTAAGACACGTTCTCCATCACTGTCATTATCCAGTTAACAACCAAAAACAGCATGTAGCGTGCTCTGCCGGTCTAATAGTGTTATGGTGCACCATTACGTTGATTCATTTTAAAACAAAAGAACCTCGGGATGTTGCAGTGATTTATCAGCTGTTGAGTTTCATTCTCATCGGTGACTGCAACATATTGAGTTTCAGGTGCATCACTGTGGTGCTCTGTGCAGGTCAATTTATTTTCGCAGAGCTTGGATGTTCTACGTTCTTTATTTGTGTGAAGCGTGAATCTCCCGCAGTTTTGCTGATTTAAACGGAAGCTTTTTTCCTGCATTGGCTGTGTTTCATTTGTGTGATTTATCAAATTGTTTTGCAGATTCTGCCTCGTTCTGTTCAACCCGCTATTTTTTTCCAGCGTTATTGAAGGGCTGCAGGTGACGTAAGCGGTTACGACATTGCGAGTAACGTGGAAATAGTGCGACCCAACGAATCGATAATGAAATTCATTAGATATTTTTGATAATCGATTTTATCGATTCGTTGTTGCAGCCCTACTTACGTTTGTATAGCACGCAAGACCCAACTAATCCATTATTAAATTAGTTGTCTACTATTTTAATAATCGGTTTTAGTTGATTAGTTGTTGCAGCCCTACTAATGTTTTATGTTCAGTCCAACTCATTATGCTTTTTAATGGAAATCCATCTTCAGACCAAATGTGTTCTTCAGCAGAAACCAAAGCCATGAAACTAAAAAAATAAAAATGAAAAGACAATTCAACGTAGGTATCTTACTCAAACTTCATGTAACCTTTAATCTTCAAGGTCGGTTTGCTGGATAGCTTTCTTAATTAAATTAGCAATAAATGGTGCATTTTCAAGAATAAAATAAAGCCCCCACTTTAAGCCTTCAACTGAGCCTAAAGGCTTTCTTACCTTTATGTTCAAGATCCTGTAAGAAGCTATCTTGATGTTCTCTGTAGATGGAAACAGAAGACGTGCCATGCTGGGTTGTGATGTTACAAGTGTACAATCCATTTAGGTTAGATGTGGAGCTGAGAAAATACAGTCGGTTTTTCTCAGCTTTGACACCGTTGGGAAGTGGAACATCATTCCGCCTGGTGAAAAGTGAAACATAAGGTGCATGTTTTTAAAGATGTTGCTGGTACAATAACACATAACACCAGTCAGGCATACTTACATAATTAAACAACAGCTTATAGTCAATTATATACTGGATGTCTAAGTGGTGCTCAGACACAAACACTGACTATTAATAAGTGGTCTACTTTTGAGGGAAGATCTGTCCTTATGAAATATGATAGAACCCCTCTTGGGTGAATGCTGGGCTTATGTTTCATAATATAGTCAATAGTGATTTTTGTCTAGATGAGAAAGGAAATTTACAATAAAGAGCCAAACCCAGGAAGCAGACAGAATTGCCTAACTATCTGCAAACTGCAAAGACTGACTAATACAAAAATAAAAATACAAAAAAGACGGCAAAAAATGTCATTAAGATTTATACTAATACAAGAAATGCTGTCAGTTTGAAACTTTGACTGAATTAGAGAACACACATCAAGTTCAAGTTATTTATTTATATAGCGCTTTTTATAACAGTACATTGTGACAAAGCAGCTTTACAGAATTAAAAGCCTTTAAACCCCTAAAGAGCAAGCTGAAGCAACAGTGACAAGAAAAAACTCCCTGTTATGCTGTTATTTTAAGGAAGAAACTTTGACTCAGTGGGGGACTCATCCTCCTTGAGCGGCTGGGCAGCATCAACATTAAAATGAGTTCTAGTTCAAAAAATTTTCAAATTACTCTTACAGAAACCTGGATTAGAACAAATGAACTTGAACAGGAATGTAATTCAACATATAAAAATTGCCCAATTTAGGATAATTATTGTGTACTTGTATTCGACTCAAACAGTTCGTTGCGAGGCACAGGGTTTGGTGTGCACTTTCACACACAGAAAACAGTATGGAACAAGCAAGGACAAAAATAAATAAATAAATAAATAAATAAATTTAACTAAAATTATTTGTATCTTGGCTGTTCATATTTCTAAGCATGTCTGCTAAGTATAGCTCAGTTTAGAGGTGGAACATGAACTGCAAGTGGAAACGATACACTGAAACTATGTACGCATTACATATGTACTGCTTCATTTAAATCAAGCATGTGGGAGGATTTTGGGTTATGTGATTGACAGCAGCACTGGTAGTTCAAACATGGACAGTTTGTCAGTGTTGCGCAGCATTTGTGAGGCACATTTGTGCATATTCAGCAGAATTGTCCACATCGATAACCAGAACTCTTAAAAAAAACTGTAATACAACCATTAATTTCGGTTACTTTTGAAACTTTTACTGAACCTACAATTTTTTTTGGTCAGTGAACATTTGCACGCTGAATCCTCCACTCCCGAGAAGGGAAATTAGACAGAACAAACCCAATGCTGAAGCAATGAGAATGTATAGTAATCCCTCACATATCACAGAGACCCCTGTGATGGGGCATTATAACTTTTGTATTATATACATGTTTAAGGCTTCATTAACCCTTCCTGCACTTGTGTTAACACATTATATGCTTTTAAACACTTTCTAAACTTTTAAACCTATGTAAATTAAGCAACATATATTGCGCAAAATGCCTCAACGTGGCGGAAATTCTGATACAGAAATAGACATATTAAAAAAAAATAAAAAAAAACACACCAATACAGTGGCACGGTGGCTTAGTGGTTAGCACGTTCGCCTCTCAGCGCTAGGGATTCCCTGTTCGAATCCCCATCTGGGTGGAGTTTCCATGTTCTCCCCGTGGGTTTCCTCCGGGTTCTCCGGTTTCCTCCCACAGTCCAAAAACATGGATCAAGTTAATTGAGTTCTCTAAATTGCCCCATATAGAGTGTGTCTGTGTGAGTGAGTGTGTACCCAGCGAAGGATTGGCGCCCTGTCCTGGGTGTATCTGCCCAGCGCCCGAGACGTTCTCCCCTGGATGGGCATGGGGAACGCCACCGCGACCCTAATAGAGGATAAAGTGGGAGATAATGAATGAATGAACACCAATACAGAGAAGCAGTGAGAAGTAATCTGCGATATGCTCCATACACTGTAGTGAAGGACCGTGGATTGTGAGAGAAAACCAGCAAACATGAATGAAGGAAACTCACAAGCATGAAAACTCCACCCAGATTCGAATCCAAATCCCCAGCGCTAAGAGGCTATGGTGCTAACCATTAAAACAGACCACGCTCTGTCTAAATTAAAAAGATTGGTTAAATGATACGATAAAGAAATACACATCTGGAAACAGCACAACCAGGCTAAATGCTATGAAAAGAAGCAGATAGACCATTTGAAATTATTTAATAAGTATTCATGGACACAATATATAATTAATTCAGAGAAGGCTTTGAAGTCATTGACGGCCCGCCACTAATACAATTTCAAGGGGAATGATAACTTAAAAACTTGTTGCTAGTTAAATATGTTGGTTCCTTTAATCAGTAAGATGTCAATTGTGACAAATATGTATATTTACCACGACCAGGTGAATGTAGCAGAAGCAGGATCAGAGTCCGTCACACACAGATATTCGGCAGCATAGTTTGGATTGCTCTCTGTTGGCAAGCGAAGAACAACTAGGAAAAAACAAGCAAAGGTTGTTTGTCATTATATTTTAACTGAGATGATAATCTTTTTTAAACCTAAATAAACAAACCCATTGTTGAATGGCAAAAACTCTGATACAAGACATGACTAGACATGTTTCTGCGAGACGTGATGTGTTCCATATGCTGTAGTGAAGAACCCTGGTTTCAAGCATCTAACAACTATGACCTTTAGCCAATTTTGGCCTTTTGCCTTAAATTCTTATTTTTAAACTGTGGGAGAAAACGGGAGAAAATGAATGAAGGAAACCCACAAAAAGAATATGGCAAGAACATGGAAACTCAGATTGGGATTAGAGTCTCTGGAAACCAGTCATATTTTGGGTCTGACATGCTCATAAAATATGTGGGCATGCTGAACCCAAGGCTCACGCGTCTTCTTAGGCTACGCACACAAAGCACTGACTAAAAAGGGGGAGCTGTAACACTCTTAAACGGCAAGGAGTTATGAATAATGTCCCTATTGACTGGCTTTAGATTTATTTGCGAATGAATCCTAATCACGCTACATCGCAGCATAGGGAGCTGAACGGCTAAAGGTGAAAAAGCCTCTAACCAAATCACAGTACAACGAACTGTTTTACATTTTAAATTTGCCCCTTTGCATTTAAAACCAATACTGCTGTTTTCTGTAATATGTAAGCTTTGAGGTTTGTGGAAAAATCTAAATTAGGTGAAAAAAATTTTTAATAATGTTTTATGCTTGGTTTGAAATCTGTACCAACTTCAGTAATGGTTACTGTTGAAATGTTTTGTCCTCTGTTGTATATAAATACGCTTATACATTACACTAAATTCATTGTATTTTATCTCTATCCATCCATCATCTTCCGCTTTACTAGAGTCGCGGTGGGGTTCCCCATGCCCATCCAGGGGAGAACGTTTCGGGCGCTAGGCAGATACACCCAGGACAGGGTGCCAGTCTATCACTAGACGCACTCACACAAACATACACACTCTATATGGGCCAATTTGTAGAATTCAATTGACCTTGATCCATGTTTTTGGACTGTGGGAGGAAACCAAAGAAAACAAACGTGGACACAGGGAGAACATGGAAACTCCACCCAAATTGTGATTCGAACCGGGAATTCCTAGCACCGAGAGGCGAACGTGCTAACCACTAAGCCACCATGTCATCCATTATTTTATCTCTATTTTTATATTTCATATTTATATTATGTGAACTGTCTTTGAACAATAATAGTCTTTAGGAAGACTTTTTATTTTAAACTGACAGCATCTCCTTTGGTCAGTGGGTAAAGCTGGATTGGATTAACCTGCTTTTTTAATTAGGGTTCAAAAATCTCAAGAGTGTCTATTCTATTCACCACCTTGTACTGAATTAGTCTGTTTTTTTTTTGTTTTTTTTACAGGATAATAAATCAGTTAAGATGTTGCCTTTAAACTCTGTCTGACCAAAAAACAGGTCATGCCCTAATATTTATCTGGACTCTGTGGTGGCTGATCCATGTGTGTAAATGATGTCTCATGCTCCCTGAACCACTCTTTCACAAATTATGCCCAATGACCTGGCATTGTTATCTCGGTATATACAGTATATGTATGTGCCTTCAGGGAACAAAAAAAAAAAACATTGATGAAATAATCTGCTGGTTCAGTATATTCAGGTTGTCAGCTCCTAACTCTTTGAACACATAATGTTGCTGAACCTCAGATCATCATTGAATCCAGACTTTTAGTGCCTTTTTTTTTTACCAGGAAGTATAATCCTGCAAATAGCTTATTGGTCCATGCAACACACATACAATTTTCAGTGACCAACCCAGAAGGCATCTCATAAATATTGATACCAATAGCTGATTTGATCTACTTAATTATTTGTAAAGAATTTACAATAGTACACTGTCAAAAAAGCAGTTATCCAGAACGCTCTAAATGTACAAAGATTAAGCAGAAGTGATCAAAATGCAAGATAATAGACTAACTTTAAAAAATTATATATATATATATATATATATATATATATATATATATATATATATATATATATATATATATATATATATATATATATATATACAAGGGCGGCACGGTGGCTTAGTGGTTAGCACGTTCGCCTTTCAGCACAAGGGATTCATGGGCTGGACAATTCTAAATTACTGAGGTATTATTAATTATTACCCCAAACAAGAGAGGTAAGGGTAGTATTCTCTCAAAGACTCAAATGTAGCTTTTGGTTTCCCTAATGAGTTGTACTTAAAAGGGCAATTTGGCTTCATTATATTATATAGCGTCATTATAACAGTCAAACACTCACACAGACAGACACACAAACACACTCTATACATGGGGTAATTTGGAGAATTTATTTGACCTTGATCCATTTGACCTTTGAACTGTGGGAAGAAACCGGAGAACCTGGAGGAAACCCACGCAGATACAGGGAAAACGTGGAAACTTCACCCAGATTGGGATTTGAACCAGGAATCCCAGCGCTGACAGGAGAATGTGCTAACCACTAAGCCACAGTGCTGTCCCTACCCATTTGTAATTCCAAATTTTGATAACATGGATCAAGTAAATTGAGTTCTCCAAATTGCCCCCTATAGAGTGTGTTTGAGTGAGTGAGTGAATGTGTGCCCAGCGATAGACTGGCACCCTGTCTTGGGTGTATCTGCCCAGTGCCCGAGACGCTGGGAGATGTCAAAAAATAATTTCCACTGCTGACTGTACTGTGTATGCATGTGAATGCATGTGATTAATAAACTTGATTTGATATACAACCACAATCTAAAAAAAGAGGTAGGACCAAAACGGGGACACAATCTGTACATGAGTATACTACACTGATTATGCTGCTTGGCAACTCAAGAAGGATGTTGTTTTTAGAAATAAACTATGTGAACTTGTATTGCATCTCTATGTGCCTAGTCAAAATATATGCATGTACAGTATATTATTTATGTAAACAGTCTCTTCCTTTTTTTTTTTTTTTTGATAAGTCTGGTCAGTATCCTGCCTGTGTGTCATACTCTAAAAAAAATAAAGTGATCAATTTTGCCTACAATGGTTACACACAGAGAACTTTGTCCTCCACATTCAACCCATTCGTGCAGTGAAACAGACACATACACACATCCTTGAAGTGTGCAAATGTGCACGGAGCCTTGTATATGGCATCCGGTGAGCAACTGAAGTTAGGTGCCTTGCATAAGGGCACTTAATCCATAGTACCTAAAACCAGGGACCTTCAGAACCAAGGCTGGTTACTTAACCACAAGCCTACAACTGCCCCAATCGCTTAGGAACTGCCCCAATCATGTATCAACACATAAAGTGAAGGTATTTTAGGTAACACTATGTTAAGTAGAGGCGGCACGGTGGCTTAGTGGTTAGCACGTTCTCCTCTCAGCGCTAGGGATTCCCGGTTCGAATCCGGGAATCCTGGGTGGAGTTTCCATGTTCTCCCCGTGTCTGCGTGGGTTTCCTCCGGGTTCTCCGGTTTCCTCCCACAGTCCAAAAACATGGATCAAGTCAATTGAGTTCTCCAAATTGCCCCATATAGAGTGTGTCTGTGTGAGTGAGTGATTGAGTGTGTGCCCAGCGATGGATTGGCGCCCTGTCCTGGGTCTATCTGCCCAGCGCCCGAGA